>VOQZ01000854.1:0-68892 GCA_008079305.1 Phytophthora palmivora | reverse complement strand
GAGCACACCAATAGCACGCGACACACCGAAGAGCACCGTGTAGTAGTTCTTCTGCGTCAAGCCGTAGTACTGCAGCAGCACGCCACTGTGCGAGTCCACATTCGGGTACGGGTTCTTGGTCTTGCCGTGCTCCGTCAGAACACCGGGCATCACCTGGTAGATCGTGTCCACAATGCGGAACAGCTCGTCGTTCGGCATGTACTTGAGGCCGAACTCGCGCTGGCACGTGTAACGCGGGTCAGTCTTGCGCAGCACGGCGTGGCCGTAGCCCGGGATGACCTTGCCGGCGTTCAGCGTGTCCCACGCGAACTGGTGATGGTCTCTTGTTCACCTCCAGTCCCTTGGCATGGAACTCGGCCTGCAGGTCGAGGATCCATCCAAGCACCTCCTGGTTGGCCAGACCGTGCAGCGGGCCAGCCAGAGCGTTAAGTCCACCAGCCAGAGAGAGGTAGGGGTCCGACAGCGTGGAGCCGACCAGGTGCGTCGTGTGTGCGCTAGCGTTGCCACCCTCGTGATCACTGTGGATAACCAGGTACAGACGCATAAGCTCGTCGAACTCAGCGTTGTCGAAGCCAAGCATGCGGTTGAAGTTGGCCGAGTAGTCGAGGCTCGAGTCGTACTCGTTGTTGGACTCGCCGAAGTACGTGTTGCGATAAATAAGGCGGCCACCTCAGGCAGGCGGGCAATGAGGTTCATGCTGTCCTCGTACGTGTACTCCCAGTACGTCGACTTGTGGATACCCTCAGCGTACTTCTTAGCGAAGATGCTCTCGGTGTCATGGCAGTCACAGCAGCCGACAACTGAGTCATGGGGTGAGCGTGCTTGAGGTCACGGATGATCTTCTTCACGTGCTCAGGCACCTTGGCACGAGCGTGCAGCTCGGCAGTGACACTGGCGGCCTGGGCAGCGGTTGGGACCTCACCGGTCATAAGTAGCCATAGTAGACCTTCCGGTAGGGGCTCACCGCCCTCCTCCTTGGCCGGTAGGCACTGCTGGAGGTCCGGGATAGTGTGGCCGCGGAAGCGGATGCCTCTTCAGCGTCCAGCAGTGACGTCTCCCACAGAAGAGACTTGATTCCGCGAGCACCGCCAAGGGTCTGCTCCACGGTGACCTCGCCAAGCGACTTGTGGCCGTGCTCAGCCTTGAGCTTCTTGAGGGCCTCCTGACGGACGGGATCTGTTCCTTCAGCTCGTCAGCAGCGAGGAGAGGTGGACGTGGAGAGCGTACGGGCGTTGGAACGGGCAGCAATGGTAGCCGACTGGCGGAGGGACTTGATGATAGCGCTCATGTCTGTAGCAACAGCAGGCGGTTAGATACACTGCACCTGGCAAAGTATCCGCTAGGGGAATAGATCTTCCAAGCATATGGCGGAGCTTGAAGTGGCGGTGAACGCACCTGATGATGTGGAAGCTTCGCGGCGGTGGTGTGGCTGGCGCCCGGGAAATTGCGAAATGGCAAGTGGCTGCGCAGAGCGACTATTTGGGGTCGCCGACAGTTCGATGATTCAACCAGGTCAGGTTAACAAGGTTATCATATCTGACAAGGGCTTTAGCAGTGGATGGCTTAGTACAGAGTGATGTTCATCCTCGGAGTGTAGCGCTTTATCGAAGATCAGAGGTGCAAACTGGAAGCTTAAGATTGTAGCTTTTTGTCTGGGCGCGCTGATTGGATGCCTGCGTACGTGGACCAGCCACATTGCGGTTTGCCTGTAAAAAGAGTGATGGGTGTTGCAGGCAAATGGTCTGGTGATGACACGCAAGGAGCCCGCGGGTGTTCGCCGAGAGGAAACGGAGACATCTGGGGTGTTCTGGCCGACCTCCTCTGCGAAGAATCCCTCGCGAAAGCACGTTTATCGCTTGCAGATTCTGCAGTTGGCTGCGTTTTAGGCGATGACATGGCAAGGCAGACTCGGAAGCGCAACGCCGCCAATGCGCATTTGAAACCACCTGTAATAGAGGCGTCAACGACTGACGTGTTAAATTGTCGAGACGCCCTAGCCGCTGCCAACAACAGTGCTGCTTGGACGCGCCGCAAACACCGGACTGGCGAGCCCGGGATTTGCTTCAGAATCGAGCAGCCGCAACTCAACTCCATGCGAGCTCAACAGCGTAGCCAGCCACCGCTTCCGTTCCGAATGTCGCCCGCTCGTTTGCAGGCCGCACACCAAGCAGCAACGTTGACGAAAACGCGCACAGCGCCTACACCTTGAAGTTGCTTGTTAAACTCCAAGGATATGAGACTCAGTATGCCAGAGTTCCAGAGTTTCAACTTCCAGTCGAGAGCGGGAAAAGGGGGGATGTTCTGGCGGACATAGCCGCCCGCTTCAGCCTTGCAATTCAGATCGGATACTTTGCGAGTTGAACCTGTATCATTTGTGCGCTGCTGATCTAGCAACTGGCTCGAGGGCACTGGCCAAATCGCCGCCACTTTCCGAATTGATGGACGTCAGCAGGAAATCCCAGTCAAGGAGATGCTGATGACCGCGCCACCAGCGAGTATGCAAGTTGTGTGGTGGGGGAGACAGCATTTCCAGATCGCACTTCCAGCGCCAATTCCAGGATGCAACAGTACGTTTGAGAATGGGAGTGCGTCCTATCCATTTGTTGGCCTCCGAGGTAAAATCACGGAGTTTCTAGTGTTTCGAGATGCTTTTGGTCAGGATGCTGAATATGGTGTCGAAATGCTGATGAAGACGCTAATGGAGTGGTGAAGATTGGGGTTACTGTACGTTGTGCAAATTATCTGTCCCTCGAGTCGATTTGCTGCTCAGATCATGTTGCGTGACGACTTGAGAGGGGCCTGTTTGTGTCTTGTCATGATGCAATGCTGTCGCTGCTGGTGCATTTGATACTGTGGCGCTGGGAAATCATGATGCTGATTACCTGTGATGTGGATGTGTTGTCTTCGTGAGAGTATGCTGTAAGAGTACTGGACTGATGACTACGGCAATATGCGAGCAGAAGTATCATCATCATCGAGTTAACGTTGGCGTTCTTGTTTGGCTTGCTGCTTAACGACATTCAAATCGCTGGTCAACTTGGAAAAGAAATGTGGATTGCATGCTTTGGCAAGTTTGTTCTTGCATAATGATGACTTGGGTACCTTGCATTTCAGTGGTGTAGGTTATCACCTTCATCAATGTGAACGCTCCCATCGCGATTCGAGTTACGAAGCACCAGGTTTGTTTACATGTAGATGACCGTGCTACAAACATGTTCGCAGTTCGTAAGAACTGCCCCAAGCGCGTTTGACATCCTGCAACATGATGTGGAATGTTACCATATTGCAAGACTTAGCAAACGTAACTTATGGGAATAGCAGGAATAGCACACCTAACATCATTAGCACTGCGAAGACAACATTGGAAACGAACTTGATTCAACCACTCAGATTTCTACTCAGAAGTTAATTCTAGAATCAAGTCGCTTTAGCCAGCCAATCCATGAATTTCTCTACCGCATTTTCAGGTACTTTTAGTTGTGCGATTAACATTGCCTTTCATAAAAAGCTAAGAATGTCTGTTTTTTCTAGTCGGTCGTATAGGATGACTCGTACCATTGTGATCGCTGCTTGCACTCGACGTGGTTCAATGTTACATAGTGATTTAGAAAACGTGGTTTCTTCGCTTCTCCTTTGCTATGTTGCTCTTCTGAGATTTTCGTCTTGTTCAAAAGTTAATATCCAAGCATATTTGGAAGCCTTCATCATCATGGACACCCATGCGTTGATTATGTGAAGCTGGACGTCGTATCAACTCCCACTACGCTGAATGCTAGGATGACAGGTTCTTGACAACCATCGGGTGGTAGCAACAATAATATATGAATATAAGTTCCAACGACAAGTCTTGCGAAATATATAAAATCTTAAATCAAATTCACAAGCAAAAAAAACTGCGAATACGGTACTGTGGGCCAAAAAAGCCTGTAAACGGTTTGCAAGTCTGTATTTATTTGCAGCAAACCAATACAGACATGGGTAAAATTGGCCAATACAAACTTCAGGTCATTTCCTAATCTACCAATACAGCCTGTAATGCCTTACTAAGTACGATTTCGTACTTTTTCGAGATCATAGTTACTTCAAGTGAATCCGGAATTTTGGTCGATTTTCAGGCAGGTAGATTCAATCAATCGACACCAGAAACTGCGAGTAGAACGCACAATAGTGCTTTGATAATATCACGCTGGACTTGCATGCAGTTGAATTCATGTTTACATGCTTCACTGTCAACGCTGTGTCTCCAAGTTAGTCATGTCGTTGCATCTTCAGCAATGATCTGAACGTTCGTGCGCGAGAGGAGTTACCAGCGTTGCTTGGAAGTCTCAAAAATTGGAGTCGCCGACACTTCGCAAGCAGTCGTATGGCTTTAGTACATCGCTCATGGGACTGGGCTTAGCACGTCGACTCCCGTTATGCTGAAAGGTTAATGAGGTGGTACTAGGTTCGCTCGTGCTCGTCACCACTCCAACATCTGGCAGAGGCAGCATTCCCCATTCCTTACATCCATAGTCAGCCTGCCACGGACGCGAATCCAGCTACTGACCCGAACTCAGGCAACTTTTTGGCCATTGTGGCTTAAAAAAAGGCAACTTGCACTGCAACTCGGTGTACCCATCCGTCAAATCCGTTTCGCTAATCTTCAACAATGGAGACGAACATTGTAGCAGCCTCTGCCCTACAATAAAGTGTCGAGATTTTTTACTGTTTGCCAGTGACATGGTTCCTCCCATTGCCTAGTAATTTGTCATTGCTATGCTAGCCAAGTCGAGGTCTCTCTCCCATTAGGTTTAAGTCGTAACTGATTCTAGTGCTGCAGTCGTCCGTTTCCTACTTGCCACGAAATGAACCAGATGTCCAGTGCCTATGTAAGATTGCCTCCATCACGAACAAAGCCAGCGAGAAACGGCAGAGGCTACCCACCCATCAGACCGCCACCTGTGCCAGATCTCGCTGTAGCAAGCCATTCATCTCTCATTTTCGTGCCAACTCAGCAAGTTGATTATCGGCAATGAGCGGCGGTCCGCCTCCTTCCTCCGGTTTCCAGCCTCGCAGCATGGGCTTGCCACCTCTCTCTCAAGCCCCTCGCTCTTCCATGATGTCAGTCGAGTACGACGGCATTCCATTGCCACCTCCAAGCATCCGTTCATGCGGATCGCAACAATACGTCACGAGTTACATCCCCACGGGCGCCGCTTTCCCTTCTGGCAGTGTACAGGACTTGATTTCCAGTATGAAATCATACGCTAGTGCAACCGACTTGGTGCGCACCTATAGTGAAATCCCATCAGTTGAAGAAGCTTTGGTTACTCTCGATCGTGCAGCTGTTGCACTTGGTGCAAAACGTTATCGAGATGCTCTGAAACTTTACCTTGAAGGTGGATATGCCATGGCAAATGTTGCCGAACGACAAGCCAACCCTAAAATTTGCAACTTGTTGACAAGCAAAGGGTTCGAGACACTCAATTGGTGTGCTAGACTTTGTGACTATATTGAAGGACGAGTGAAGGAAAAACATCCTCGTCCAGGTGTCCACAAGGTTGGAATTCCAGTGAGTAATTGGGATGAAGACTGGGTCGGTCCTTACTTGGATGAAGAGGAAGCAAGACGCATGTGGTACACACCTGTGTATTGCCCACATCCAATCGACTTTTCCAACTTGGGCTATCGTCTCCGATGCGTTGAGACGGGCAGACGACCGAGACTCATGATCTGCATCACAATGTACAATGAAGGACCACAAGAACTCAAGGCAACACTCAAGAAACTTGCCAATAATTTGGCATATCTCAAGGAGCAAAAGTCCGGACATGAGAAGACGCTGACAAATGCTTTTGCAGGCGAAGATGTGTGGCAAAATGTGCTGGTTTGTCTTGTGGCAGACGGACGAGAACAGATTAGTGACAAGATGTTGGACTATTTGGAAGCTATTGGCCTCTACGACGAAGACTTGTTGACGATCAACAGTGCAGGTATTGGCGCTCAGTGTCACTTGTTCGAGCACACTTTGCAGCTCAATGTGAATGGCAAAAGTTTGTTGCCAATCCAAACGGTCTTCGCTTTGAAAGAAACCAAATCGAGCAAACTGGACTCGCATCATTGGTACTTCAATGCTTTTGCGGAACAGATCCAACCGGAATACACGGCGGTGATGGATGTCGGAACGATGTTGACCAAGTCGGCATTGTACCATTTGCTCTTTGCCTTCGAACGCAATCATCAAATTGGAGGAGCATGTGGACAGCTTACGGTGGAAAAACCGTTCGAAAACTTGAGCAACTGGGTCATCTCAGCGCAGCACTTTGAGTACAAGATCTCGAACATCCTCGACAAGTCTCTGGAAAGCTGCTTTGGCTTTATCAGTGTGTTACCAGGTGCTTTCTCGGCCTACCGTTATGAGGCAATTCGTGGAGCCCCACTGGATGCGTACTTTCAGACACTCAACATTGATCTTGATGTCCTTGGTCCTTTCATTGGTAACATGTATCTCGCTGAAGACAGGATTTTGTCTTTTGAAGTGGTGGCACGAAAGGATTGCAAGTGGACGATGCACTACGTCAAGGATGCGGTTGCTCGCACTGATGTTCCACACGATCTTGTCGGCCTCATTTCGCAGCGCAAACGATGGCTCAACGGCGCTTTCTTCGCCACGCTTTTCAGTATTTGGAATTGGGGCCGTATTTACTCAGAGAGTCACCACTCGTTCACACGCAAGCTGGCGTTCCTCGTATTCTATGTGTATCACCTTCTGTACACGGCGTTTGGATTTTTCCTGCCAGCGAACTTGTATCTGGCACTTTACTTCATCGTGTTTCAAGGTTTCCAGCAAAACCGTCTCGAGTTTGTTGACACGTCAGGCTATTCGCAAACTGTGTTGGACTGTGCCGTGTACATCTACAACTTCGCGTACCTCTTCGGACTGCTGATGTTGATTATCATTGGCTTGGGCAACAACCCAAAGCACATGAAGCTTACGTACTACTTTGTTGGTGCCGTCTTCGGTGTGATGATGATGTTATCGTCGCTTGTGGGCCTTGGTATCTTCTTTTCGACGCCAGCTACCACCAAATCTATCGTGGTGTCTATCCTTACCGTCGGCGTATATTTCATCGGTTCTGCGCTACATGGTGAGATGCACCACATCTTCATGACGTTCACTCACTACACAGCGCTGATCCCGAGTTTCGTGAATATCTTTACCATCTACTCGTTCTGCAACCTTCAAGACTTGTCATGGGGCACTAAGGGCTTGCACGATGATCCGTTGCTGGCTGCTGCCTTTGATGAGACCGAGAAGGGGGATTTTAAGGACGTCATCGCTAAGCGCCGTGCGATGGAGGAACGACGCCGTGAAGAGAAGGAGCGTGAGGATAACAGGAGGAAGAACTTTGAAGCCTTCCGTACCAACATCCTGCTCACATGGGCGTTCTCGAACCTCATCCTGGCTCTTTTCATCGTGTACTTTGCAGACTCGTCGACGTACATGCCTATTCTGTACATCTTCGTGGCCAGCATCAACTCCTGCCGGTTACTAGGCTGCATCGGCCACTGGATCTACATCCACACTGCCAGTCTGCGTGGTCGCGTTCTCGACAAGTCTGAATGCGGGAACGGTACTGGTCGCTACCCTCAAAACTCGTACGTGCAGTTGGATGAACACTACGCAGCTCTCGCAGAGGACCAGCGCACCTACGCTTCTGGCCGTACGAACGCATCCGTTCGTACCAACAACGACATCTCCTCGGTCGCGTAATTCGATTGAGAGGACAATACAACCTCAAGTGTTTCGCTGCGATCGGAAGCAGTAAATCATGCCAAGAGGTTCCAACAGTCAATCCAATGCAGTAACCTGCAACACAACCAACAACCATCACTTGCCAAGTCGAGCAGTAGTGAGTCTAGTCGAGCATACACGTTATTAAGCATTTCAGTCTCATCAACTTGTCCACGGAGAGCCGCATATCTTTTGATTGACTAGCATGAAGGGTCAAGAGGCTATGCCATCGCTCTTCGGTACTTGGGAGAGCAATGACGCCTTTGGCAACACAGCACTAGACTGGTCTCAGGCGGTGAAGGATCAGCATGTGCAACTTCATCTTACCTTTGAACCTGGAAACGTCTACAGGTTTCGCTTGGTGTCAAAAGCTGATGCGACGGACGTGACGTCAAAGTTCCATCATGTCATTGCGAATGAGGGAAACTACGAGCTGCAAGGTGAAGACGGGATCGTTATTCATGGAGACACTTCCGGCATCAAGTGGACATATTTGTTCGAGGAGGAGGACAGTCTGCGGATCCGGTATGAATGGTATTTCGATAGTAGGGATGGAGATACTGATGTCTGTTGCTGTCCAGGTTGGAGGGTGCGCAGCGCTTTGGGCGATGCAAAGGTGTGGACGTCATCTACTTTGCCAGAGCGAAACCTGGGCAGTAGCTTCAGCAGAGTCAGATGTGTAGCTGCATCACTTTCTCGGACCATATTGTTCGTTGTTACATATCCAAGACATCGTCCAGCCACTCTTCCAGTTGCTCGGTTTCTGCAGGAGTTCTAGTTGATGTTGGTACTGCAGCTACTGGAATGGACTGTGTAGATGTGGCTTTAGATCCACCGGCTGCCGACGCACTCAAATGAAGTAACAAGTCCAATTCCGTGTCTTGTGCATGTTCAGTCGAAACTGCAGCTACTGTTGATGCAGCAGCTGGAGTCACAGCACTTGTTTTCTCTTAAGTAACTTGTTCATCTTCATCCTGTGGTTCGAACGGCAAGTCCGTCTGAAAGAAAACAACAAGTAAATACCTTTGCTTCGCACACGTAGCCACTTTAACGTCACTCACACAGTATTTCGGGTCCATTCGATAGCGGATATCTGGCGATACAAGCTCCAACTGCGAGGCAATCCAGTCCAAGTCCTATAACAGCCAAGATTAAGACGGTAACACATTGTATCTGTGAAGCAGCACTCTGTACCAGCACTCCGACTGTCGTTTGGGCATCTCCATCATCCTTCTCTTCCCATTGCTTCATGGCGCGGCTCTGGAAATGCTCACCCGGTGTAGCGCCCAATTGTTCCCTGTAATTCTGCTCTGAAGCGAAGAATTGCGTCCGTCCGCCATAATCTTCCAGCGTCTGGACGTTTGGCTCGTCGTCTTGAACCTCGCGCTCTTCGAAGCGGTAAGCGTTGGAGCTCAAATGACGCAGATGAGAAGATCGACCTCTTCCAGATGCTCCACCGCGCCCTTCTCCTGCGCCGCCTCTTCCTCGCCCACGTCCACGTCCATGCGTCGAACGATACTTGACCTGCGACCGTCCCATGATAATAATCCAAATAACTGGAATTGCTGAATTTTAACCAATCACAACGCTCAAATCTGAATTTCAACGAATCAGAAGCGATCATTCCGACTACCAGTTCATTAAGTGGTTAAGAAGATAATACTACGTACTACTACGTAGTAAGAAGAGACGATAAGTAGATGAAATCAACTCCGTTGTTCATTAGTGGTGACTGGAATGCGTCCACTTTAAAGACGTAGAAGTAGTTTACTTCTTCGACTTCTTGGTGGCGAGCTTACGCTGGTAGAACTCAAGCTCCTTGCCCTCCAGGATGTAGCCATCGGCACGGCCAGACTGGCCAGGACGCGACGAGATGACAGCCAAGAGACGGCCAGACGTGACCTGGTCATCGATCTTCGAGTCAAGCTCGCGAGTGCGCTGACGGTTGGCCAGCTTGCGGAGCACGTGGTTCGACTTCTTGGTCTCGTCCTCGTCCTGCTTCTCAGCGTTCTTCTTGACGCCAATCTTGACGCCGTAGTGAGCCTCGTACCACTGACGGAACGGGGTAGCGTCCACCAGCACGACAGCGCCCTTCACGAGCGTCTTGGTACGCACAAGCTCGTTGTTCGAGGCATTGTACACGACATCGAGGATACGCGTCTTACGAGCGCACACCTCCGTGCCCCACGAGAAGTTGCCCGTCTCAAGGTGCAGAGCACGGAACTTCAGGTGGCCACCACGAGTGCGCACAGTGTGCACACGCTTGCCTCCGAGCTTGGTAGCAGCAGGCTGACGGCCGAGCTCGAATTTCCTTTTCTTGCGGTACTGCTTGCGCTTGCCACCAGTTTCACGGCGCTTGTGACGCGAATCGCGAGAGATACCTGAGAGAGAAAGACACTAGAGCGTTAGAATGGATGGACCATCACTCGGCATCGGACGATCATGGCGACAGCGAGATGGAGAACCCACAGACTCGAATGCTGCCCGACGGAGGATACAGCAGAGAGAAGGGGGCCGGACGAAGCAGGGAGACGGAAACTCAGACCCGCTCGACACATGCACTAGCATCTCCATCCCGCACACAACTCCACGGCCGACCAGACGTAATAGAAGAAACACAGCCGCGAAGCTTACCCATGATTCCGACGGAGTAATTTCGGTACTGTGGCCACTGCCAACAATGTCGAGCCTTGAGCCACCTCAGCCAGTCACTTGAAACAATGGTGAAGAGCTAGTATCGATTGTGACAGGGACGAATCGGTTTCAACGGGGTTGTGTTGACCACGTAAGTTGAGTTTCTACCAATAGACGTCGACTTTCGTTGCCGCCAACTTTTACCGCGCACTTGCAACTGTCTGACATGGCGCAAGAGGACTTCTCTGTGGAGCTTTTGCAGCTCTACTATGGTGCGTTGCAATGCACTATCAATGCCATCTTCTCGTCCACTTTATTGCGCGTCGAATGAGCTCTAATTTGCTGTTTGATTCTCTTTCTAACGTCTGTAGATCGACTTTTCCCGTACGAGCAGATGGCCAAGTGGCTCAGTTACGACGGAGGTGCGTGGATGTCGTTCCGCTTACAGTCATACAGATCTAAGAGGCTCTATCTGTAGGGGAGGAGTTCTTCTTCCGACGTGAGCTGTCGTACACGCTCGAGAACGACACGTACATCCGCTACAAAGCCTTCCACAATGCTGAGGAGCTCAAGACGAGCATGAGCAAGACGCTGCCCTTTAAAATCGATATCGGTGCTGTCTTCTCCGTGTCTCCTGCTGATAAGGGCAAAGTGAGCGCTGCGGACTTTACGCCTGAGCAACGTGAGCTCGTATTCGATATCGATCTTACGGATTACGACGACATTCGAACGTGCTGTGAAGGTGCTGCCATCTGCAATCGCTGCTGGCAATTTATGGTCGCTGCAGTGGAGGTGCTGAACGCTGCGTTGCGGGAGGACTTTGGCTTCGAGAACTTGCTCTGGGTCTACTCTGGTCGTCGTGGTATCCATTGCTGGGTCGCTGATGAACGAGCTCGTGAATTGGAGAATGAAGCACGATCGGCTGTGATTGGATACCTGTCACTTGTTGAAGGCAATGAGAACTCGGCTAGAAAGGTCAAGCTGCGTGAACCACTGCATCCGTCGCTCGAGTGAGTTTGTGGCTTGTTGTGGACATTTGGAGCTCCTGCTAACATTGTTTTGTTGACTGATAGCCGGGCTTATCGCCTGCTGGAGCCAATGTTCGAGGATATGATTCTGTCTGACAAGGGTCAGGGAATTTTGTGCTCGGAGAAACAGTGGGTCAAGCTGCTTGCGATGGTACCGGATGAGGACATTCGGGCAAACATGACGCGTCGTTGGGGTGCTACTAATTGTAGCACTGGTCCAAGCGAAAAGTGGCGAGAGCTCAGGGATGCGGTGGAGAAGCAGGTGTTGAAGAATGCTAACGCTACGCGGAGCGGCAGTAGCCTCAAACGCCCTGCACCTAACAGTGATGCCAACAAGCGGTTCGCGGCAGCTGAGCTGCGCACATGTCTGCAGGAGATTGTGCTGGCCTACCTGTACCCACGACTAGATGCCAATGTGTCAAAGCAGCGGAATCACTTGCTGAAGAGTCCATTTGCTGTTCACCCCAAGACAGGTCGCGTATGCGTGCCCATCGACGTCTCCTCCATGGAAGCCTTTGATCCATTCAAGGTACCGACGCTGGGCCAGCTGTACGAAGAGCTCGATTCCGACAAGTCCACAACTAGCATGAACAAGTACGTGGATTTCTTCGAGTCATCATTTCTCAAGCCGTTGGCCATGGCTGCTAAGCGGAAAGAGCGTGATGCCCGTGAGAGCGACGCTGCTATGACTGGTGACTGGTAGAAGAATGGCTTTGAGAGATAGTCACCATGAGTCACAAGCAATAGCAGGTAAAAATATATCGTGTGCCACAATGGCGAACTTCTAGATTACCCAACGACCAGTTTTGAAATGGACATCGTGGATTAGTTGGATCCTCGAGCTGCTCTTGCAGCTTTGAAGCGGGACACTCGCTTGACAGGTTGCTACAACCAAGACACAAGAATGATAGTCAGGAATCATAACATTAAACGCCTCAAAGACAAGTACTTACAGCTTCACCGACCGGCTCCAGGGTCACGGTCTGACCAGTGTAGTTAGTGCCATGAAAGCGCGATTGCCTGGGCTCCGAGAAGGGAGAGGCTACGGGTGCTGGCACGGGAATGGGTGTATCCTTGGCTTCGTGCTCCACGATACTACCAGAAAATGCTGATGATGCAGAAGTGGCTGAGACAAATGACGAGGAAGAAGCTGCTGGTGCTGGAGGCTTCAACGACGGTGAAGCTGCAGATGTTGGCTCAGTAATTGACGGTGTCGGTGCCTGTTTGGTCTTCGATACAGCCTCCTGGGTAACATTTGTGTCGCCAGTTGCCTTAGCTTTCGCCTTTTCGCGCATCTGCTTCGCTTTCTCCCCTAACTTGTTATCGGTTGGGCACAATTCCATGGCACGCTCGAATGAATCAGCAGCTTCATCATACTGCTCCAGTGCTGCTAGAGCGCAGCCTCTGCGGTAGTGTCCTTTGACCCACGGTTCGTGCAGCGAGACGGCCACGTCGGAATCCTCCAGTGCCAATTTATATTTCTTCAGACGATGATACGCTGCAGCGCGGTTGCCATACAAAATCTGCGAATACAATGACACACCAAGCATGTAAGTCGACACGGAGCGCAAACGTTTCGTCATTCACTTCACACGTACATGAGAGGTCGGATCCAGCTCAATTGCCTGTGAGTAGTATTGAGCAGCTGCCTGAAAGCGTCGACGAGCAAACGCATCGTTGCCCTTGGCCTTCAGCGCAGCAGCCTCTGCCTCGACTGACTCCTCCTGCTTCTTGTCCTGGTTCTCCACATTTTCGCCAGCAGCTTCACGCGCTTCTAGATCCTCCATGCGCTTCATCATTTCGTCCCAGCTCCACGATGCCTGTTCTTGTTTCAATCGCTCTTCCTCCTCCATCTCAAAGTACTCCTTAATGTCTACCCAAATCATTGTCATTCAGCACTTGCATCTAATCATCAAGAAACTCAAAACACTCGTTCTACCTTCATCCGTAGCACGCGGCACAGGTCCGATCTCACTTTCCTCCTCCGTCTCTTGGATCTCCCGAATGTTCTCGTCCTCGTACATCTTTTGCAGCTGCGCGACGCTACCGATGTCCGTCTTTTTGGTATCCAGCTCGCGTAGATTCTCTTCTTGCGTCTCGATCTGCTTGCAAAGAGCTGCGACAACCTCACAGTTCATCAGTCCATACTCTATCAAAGACAACTACCCGATCAACTGCAGTTAACCTTTCTTCTTGCGTTCAATAATCTCGATAGCCTGTGGTGTCGAGCGCCACGAGAAATAGTCGTCGCCCAAATGCGCCAGTACCTCATTGGAGCGCACGATCTTGCCCGGCACCATCGCGCGCTTGCCCAGCGGCACCATGACCTTGTGTGAGAGCCTCTTGGGCAGCTCTACCAGTGTGTTGGCCACTTCATCGTAGCGATCCACTTGGTTCTGCAGCTCCGTCAGTTGCTCACGGACGCTCTCAATACGCTACAGCCATGTGACAGCGTCAACAGAACGTCAGAAGCACGGAGATGTTGCAGAGCGACGAACAAGACACGCACCTCCTGTAGCAGTCGCGCATTAGCTGCCTCCGCCATCATCCCTGCTGCTGCCATGTTGGTTCTTGGCACTGATGTAGTGTGTTTAAAATATGTTGCTCTTTTTAAAAACAGAAGTTTTATACAGAGCTTTTTAACACAGTTAATGGCTGATTTAACCATTTTCGATTTAAGTATACGTCATATTTTGATCAAGTTAACGTATACTTAACTCGATTCTGATCAAGGGACCAGATCAAGCGATCATAACTATTTTTAGTCAACATATTTACCAATTTGATTTTGACTATTTAGTACAATTTGGTTGTTCCAACTAGCGAAATTTTACACCAAGTAGCAACATCGTGATGTTCATACTGTCCACGTGCCGACCATTTCAAACCTCCGCTGCGGTGCGTCTCCAAACGGTCTTCATATGTAGTAGGTCTAACGTTAAAAAAATCACTGTGAAAAAAGCTGCCACTGCCTTTGTAAACTCAAAATCTATTGTGAGCTCAAAAGGGTAAAATCTGCCATAGCCAACTGCATAATGGCACTACTCGCGCCAGAATACATTCCTAGCTCTGGACTAGCCAGCTCGGCTTTACTTTCTTGTGTTCTTTCCAGTGTGAGTGTGCAGACACTTTCCATTGAGCTCTCTACCACTATACTGGGGCTCAAACATGTGCACTTGGGAACACACAACCGAACACTGTGAGGCCTCCGAGAGACCATTTGCAACCGTAGCGCAGCGGAGGTCTGCAATAGTCGGCGCGTGGGCTGGATGATTATCCTTATGAAGAAGTTGCAGTCTATTAAACGACGCCTTGCCCGCCATGAGCGAAGTGAAATTGGCGGTGCAAACGACGAGCTCACTTTGGGTCTTCCTCTATTTAGCAGTGTTGTGAATTGTACTCGTTAGGCACAGTACGACTACTTAATGTGAGCATGGGGTGGTTGTATGCAATAAGACAAGAGTGTGTTGGAGCAGTTAGTACTCAGTTATAAAGAGTCTAACTAATACAAAGAACCCCCTGAGTGGCTTTGCCGCTCTAGCATTGTGCCCATTGAGTTGTGTGAGCTTCTGCTCCACAGTGTTACCTGTAGTTCACAAGTAGCAGAAATAGAGGAACAAAATACCGTTTTGATAAAATTGTTCTCCGATTTGATAAAATGTAGGCTAAAATCTAGTGTTTCACTTGGACTTTTTCTAGACCAATTGTGTACACCTATACGCCATATCACAAATGGGACTACACTGTAGTCACTACAGTATATAAAAATTACGGGCTAGACCCTGACCAATTCGGTATTAGACCCTTTATGGATGTAACCTTGGACAGCCCCCCAGCAGTGTCTTCATTTCCTACAAACATCACAAGGAGTTTGAAATCGAAAACAAAAGATGGGGGGAGGTCGTCGAGTCTTGCAACGCCATACTAAAGTTAGGCTCAAGTTGAGCAAAAAAAGTGGACTTAAACATTACAGTAGATATATCACCGAATACGTCGTTTCACTACAAATATTTGCTGAAGTTCTTCCAAACAACGAGAATCAAGTATCAAGACATCGGGAGCGATATTTGGACTATAACATTACCTGAGTACAAGAGATTTGCTGAAACAGATGGCAATCTCAATGTAGCAGTGGAATGTCCCGGTACGCAATCAATGAAATGATTTTCGCCACTTCGCGACGCATACCGGTGGCTCTTGCGACGCCATTTCTCAACTAGCCCACTTATTCCGAGTAGATGCATCGGTTGTGATGATGTTCAACCACATCTATCGTGTTGTATTGGTGTGTACTGCTGGTCTTGCAATTTTCACCAATGCTTCATTCCCTACCGTCCAAGCAAAACTGGTCTTATCCAACCCCCTCACGCTCGATGAGACTACCTTGGGTGTCCGTCCAAACCGCAGATTACGAACTGGCAAGTCGGGGAGTGCGATTGAAGAGAGAACAATCACCGGTTTATCGAAAATACAGAATTGGTTGACCAAGAAAAGGGAGAACAAACAACTTCGAGATTGGCTGCGAGCAGGGCAAACACCGGACGACATTCTCAACCTGCTCAAAGTGGATGACGAATTCGAGACATTCCTCAAGGGCCCGCATTATAATTTGTTGAGTAAATTCATCACGAAGTACAATAACCACGTCACAATAAAAGACCCCAAGAAATTAGTAACTATGCTTGGGCTGCTCGTGAAGACCTACGGAGACGAAGCAGTGGCAAAGACGCTCGAAGTAGCAAAACGAGATCCGTCGGTGGAACAACTTGCTATGCGGATTCAAGGAGATCTGTTTGTGGGTTGGGCTGGCAATAAATTGTCTACAGGAGTCGTTTACAATAGACTGAAAGTTGGGGGCGAAAGGGTGAAGGATCTTTTTGCGACTCCAGCTTTTAACGCTTGGGTGAATTTCGATGATATGATGAATCATTACTTGCCCGAGAGAGCTGAAAACATTTTGAATCAATTGCTCACGACATTTGATGAAATTCCGTTGGCGAAAGCAATTGAGTTGGCGAGCAAGGATAAGGTCGCGAATGCTATTGTAACTCAATTGCAGCATCCTCTCTTTGAAAAGTGGGTACGTGATGGACAAACTACCGAAACATTAGGCAAGCGTCTAAAGTTTGAAAGATATACTTGGGAAGTTGACCCAAGCATGGACATCCTCAGTGAATATGGTAAATTTTACAGGCAGAAAGTCATATTACTCCTGGAGAAAATCCAGAATCTTAGATCTGCCGATTGATGTTCGCGCAACTTCAGCTTTGCATAAAGCGCGTATGAGGATAGTAGCGATGCTGCCTTCAGAGGCTAGTTCTACGTTGTGACATTCGCTTCTAAGAAAAGCGAATACGGGTATTCATACCCAGTAAACGGGTGAATATCGTCGCATTACAATGAACACTTTGAAGCAGAGCTCCGAAAAAAATATCAATACCATAACTCTGTTTGTATAATTTTGATAGCATGATTCCTCAAGCAAGGTACTCGTGTGACCCCGTCACAACCGAGGTACTCGCCCATTACTAAGTACTTCTTAACACATGCATCAAAGAGCTCCCACTTCAGCGAGGGTCAGCTGTGATACTGCAGATTCTCATACACGCTACAGTTGGCACCAGAATGGACTATTATGTCTGTATTACAAAATATTATTTTGAACAAAATACAACAATTTGCAAGAATTGTAAAAGTATGTGTCACTAGTCCATGGTCTTATCAGCCAGTCATGCGGAACACGCGTTTTCGTTTCGTCCAATCAAAAGAGAGGGACACCTTTTCTCGAACAATAGCGTACTTTTAGGTCCGAATTAGGTCAATTTACTAGGAATTAGGTATCAGCTAATTAATGGTTCCTTAAGTTCCGACCTGTTCAAATTGGAAATGGCTCGACTTAAGTCATCTACCATCGTGAAATGATGTTCTTCGTGTGGGAGCATACTCTTGGTCGCTTGGTGCGTTCGTGTATATTAATTTAGCATCACGCTCACCGCACGATCCCCAATTTAGTTGATATAGTTTATAAACGTGGTGAGAAGTTTACACTTGATGTTAAATTCTTTATTGTTATAGCACTTTTAGCAGTAACAACAAAGAATAACGAAGTTGCTTGCACGTATTCGTATAACCCCTAGGGCAAATGACTACCTACAAAGTACAAGGTAAAGTCTCGAAAAACCTGGTAAGACAACTCACTGTTGACTTCACTCGCCCTTTGAGGTGATAGATTTAATTCAACGCCCAGCATTCTAGCGACGTCAGCAATTTGCAGGTTTTGGTCAAGCCAGTCACCAAACTGAATATTTTGCACTCTTGTTGCCACCGTCTTCAGACCCGAGGTACTCTTAAGGGTTTGCAGCGTTTCTGCCAGTTTAACGTCTGGTACAACCTCTTTCAGCATGAAGTAAATTTCAAGGTTCGAAAAAGCATAATCTCCGTGTTTCTTCTGGTATGCCCTCGAGTAGCGGAGCCATTTGGTAAGTTTTGCATTGTCTAGTTCTCTCCCAAGCTTTAGCGATTTAAAGAGACGATCTGGTTTTTCCTTCACAAAAATGTTCGACAAGATTCCTCTCTCTTCGGTTTTGCCACCTTTGTCCGTTTCATCCAAATCCACAGGAACGTGATATCTTAGCAGTCGTTTCGTCGCAATTGTGGTCTTTTCCTGGGTAAGTGTGTGATGTAATGTATTCTTCACAGTCGGTTGCCTTATATTTTTCACGCCCAAAGCACCATCATTAAGCGCGGAGTAGATAATCACGATCAAGAAAATGACGTAGCTTTTGTGCATTTGAATAGACACAGAATTATTGGTAGGCTTGGCTGTCAGGGAATTGAGAAATGAGAGCTGTGAAACATGCACAGGGTTAAGCTGATTTGTGATTGGTGGTGGTACGTACCCCTAACATTGCCTAACGAAGATTCTGATGACATGACATTTGTTTTGAAAGAAATCATTTCGACAAAAATGGCGACATATGCGAAAGCCAGCAGGTAGTTTTGGCAATTTTGGCAAGTATTTTTAAGGGTAGCGTTGTCATTTACTAGATTAGTAGTGCCTAACTTACTAACGACTACAGAAGGCCGAACCCGCAAGATACCTCCGCCATCATCGAACGAGTGGGGCATCACTTTTGTGATCTACCTCCGTTGTGACAGAAGTTTTGGCAAGTATATCACATGTTGATCATTTAATGATCCTTTTGAGACGATTCATAACGGTCGACGACTGATGTATCATTCGCTAAATATTTGCGTTGCGAGTAGGAACTCTTCAAGTTCTTGGCAAGCTACTTATTTTGATATTCCTTAAGTCCCCTAAGACCAGGGACTAGTGAACTGCCGTTCACTTAGAGTTTGTATACTCTTAATAGCACGCTTCCTCTAGGCAAGGTGCTCGTGTGACCCCGTCACATCCAGGGACTTGATGGTTAGTGGCGTGTCAAACATCATCGTCTCCTTTAATGCAAGCAACGACCAGAGCGTGGTGGAAGTATTTCAATTGCTAAATATCTAATCCATGTTATGTAAGGCTTCATCAAAGATGTTTTGCTAATACATGTAGATCTGTCGTGTAAGACAGGTCGATATAAACATCCAGAGCTTCTCCGGGCAACGCATGGCATTAATTACAAGTTACAAGGGATTACAACGAGACAAGAATTACGACAATCAGGATGACTGCGGAGGAATCATAAATGTCGTTACATTCCAACATGCCAGTGTCTCACAGTCATCTTGATTGTCGTAGGTCTTGTCTTGTTGCAATCCCTTATACTTAATCTTTGTATGCACAACGTACTGTGCATATCAAGTCCCAATGCTATTCGGTATGGCTCTTTGAAGCATCATCTGTGGTACAGCGAACCGTATTCACTTATGTCCAGAGTCTGCATTCCCCAGATTCAATTCAGGGATGCTTGGAATCACCTATAATTGAATGGGCTAATGGTCGTTATCATAAGTTGCGATTCGTACAGCTACTTGCTATAAACATCAGTTGATGAGTTTTATAAAACTTCGAGTTAATGGACCTATTATTGTACTGATTGTGAACTACCCAAAACTATCTTGATGAACGGATCCTCCAGAGAATATTTTTATCTCATATCGCAATTGCCGAATTGCCAGCAAACCTTCAAGATAATACTGTATCTCGAAGGAAACCTTGGAGGATGCGTGCTTTGTACATCGTGTTGACAGCACTGTTGATCGTTGTCATGAGTGTTAATGCAATGCAATTCAATCTCTTATTCATACCAAGGAAGACATAATTTAGAAGGTGACTACCCGCAATCAGAATCATACCCGAGAAACAACGAGAACACGGCTATCTCGTCTTTTTTTAAAGATCGTACGATGCTGTAGAAGATAAGAGTTATAATGGGACTAGCGCAGACCGTCTCAAAGTTTGATTCGTCTACCGAGAATACCAAGAAGTGGCTTAAAACTCCCGCGGTAATACCGGAGATCAGCTTAGTAAGGCTAGTTAATCTGGATGACAAACAAAGATGCCTTGAGTTGTTCAAGCACACAGCTGTATCAGATTATTAGCGGGAAGGCCTTTCCGACAGTGGAATATACTAATTGTTGGCAAAAAAACTTCATATTACGATTTGGCGGAACTGATTCGGACGCTCAAGAAGTCCCAGAATTCGAGAATCTCGCGAATGACAATGCTCAAGAAATGGTTCGACTCCAACACGAACCCAAAAGATGTCTTCGATGTATCAAAAGTAAAACGTGCTGGTGAAAAGTTGTCCGAGGACCCCAAAGTGAAGGAATAGCTCAGTTACACGCGGACATTTAATTCTAAGCACAGGAATCAATATTCAGATGATGATATCGACAAGTTATTGGAAGTGAAAACGTCCTCGGAAGAAGATCTAATTGCGCTCATTCTTAGGCTTAACCCCTTAGTTCCCGGGACAAAAGTGGGGGGTATATTTTTTCCCTTATGTTGTACCTCCAACATAAGAATATGTAGGAATTTGTATTGGCTGGATTCTCGCACGACTATGTTGCCTGGAAAGTACAGGGTTGTCTCAAAAAATAAAAGCGACATATCCAACATTTCAGGTCTAATATTGGCTGAAATAGCCACCCTTGTCGAGCTTATGACGGATAAGGCAACTTATACACTGTACTGTTTATCTGGAGAGTCCTATTTCTGAGCATTGCACACGTATATCCGCCGTTACTTCAAGTATTTAGATCACAAAAAGGTACGAAAGACATGCGTTTGAATTGATTACTTGTCCGTTGAGGTAAAGGATATCCATCCACTAGCCTACACTTCAGCATCAGCCTCTCCTCCGTCCGAATTTTCAGCACTGTTCCTTGCTGCTTGTGCAGAATCTGTAGGACGCCGACGCTTCTTCCCCGGACGCGACGCAGGTGCTCGATCGCGTAGTTTGTGCTCTTGCAGCAGATAGCGAGGGATATCGTTGCCATTGCTTCAATCTTCGTGCCAAATAGCGAAGCAAGTTTTTGCCCTTCCACGAGCAACACTGCAAAAGTACTTCCTGTGGAAATCAGCGTTAGCATGGACATCATCTTGGTATCTCAAGTATAATTTACCTTTTATTGCCGGTTGAACACTCTGGACAGAAGTACTTCGTGTATTTTCGTGGCTTCGATTTGTAGAGCGCGCACACTTTGCAGGAGCGCTGGCGATGCTTGAGTCCTTGATCGTTATCCACCATATCCGGATTTTCTTCTAGGCAGTGGCCATCACTAGTCATTGCATGTACAACTTCTGGAGCTGGCATAGCATTGTCTCGCACTGGAGAAGCCGCAGTCCTATCTCGAGCTGTAGTTGCCCTCTGTTCGTGTGATGAAGACAACATATAAACATAATGTTAACCTTTTAGAATGCTTATGTTGTCCCACACAACATAACGTACCTCAATAACTTCGTAAGTCTCCGTGCGGTCAACCGCAAGAAGCTGGGTCATCAGGGTCTCGAAAAATGCGTAGTGCTTTGGCGGGTGCTTCTTGTGCTCTGGGCGCTTGTGTGACGAAGTGACGTCACTTTGTAGACACGAGGATGGACCCGATCAGACAGCGGCGGGGACATGACAAGCAAATCCGAATTCGACCCGTCTATGATGCCGTGATTACGCAATCCACAATCCCACGACCCGCCATCAGTCGGCCCACGATCTGAATACCCGCGATCTGGTTACCCGCGATCCCGGCACCCGTGATCTGATACTTACGATCTGAGACCCACGATCTGGACCGAGATCGAAATGGTGCAATCATTTAGACAACCCCGAGTTGTCGGGATGGGCTATGGACAGGCGAACAGATATATGGCGTACCACAAGTATGGTACATATGACTATGGATGGTCAGGAGCGAAGGATCCAGCGCGGGGGGGGCGTTGTTAGATGCATAGGAGGATAGGAAGAAGGATCTTTGGGTTTCCATTGAATACAGACTGAGTTTTACCTTATACTGCACAAGTGGCTTCCTGACTCCGGGCGGAACGTATATTGGCCCCCGAAGACTGAACTCTACTTTGTACCTCGCTAGTGACCTCTGCATCCCGGGTGGAACGTATATTGGCCCCCGACAGCACAAGAATCACCGAAGCGACGGAGTATACGGCGTAGCGACACCTGGATTGCTTGCCCAGGCTCGTGATCGACTCAGTGCTCAGATAGACCCCCGCCGATAGTAAGCGGTAAGCACTGGAAAGGACCCCACACACCAAGGACACCACGCCCTAGGACACATCGCCTTAGGGCACCCCAGTCGTCGAGCAAGATATATTGGACGCTTATCTACGACTACAACCTGACGACCGCGTGAAGAAGTTTCCGCGCGATCATCAAACAATCCCGAGTACCGTCCATACGGTTCCTCAACTTACAACCAACCAAGGCATCTTCACGTCACCGGAAGAGTGCAACCCGCCCCACCGACGGGTACACAAGGTGAGACCAAGCTCAGCGTCAGCGGACAATCGGAGTACCCCCTCCGTTAGTCGGTAGTCCGGAGCACAGTGAGCAAGGGCCCTCCGGCGGACAGCAATCTCTGCCGAGCCACTTCGCCACACTTGTCATTCAACTTCTTGTGGTGTCGAAACACTATATAGGCGTTCACCAGTGCCATGTCTAGTAATCCGAGGAACAATGTCTTGTAGTATTTGCGAGTTTTGTAGCAAAGCTGTACACTGTACCTCTGCATCCGGAGTTGGTCGTGAACGTCAACACCTCCCATCCATCGATGGTAATCACGGACCAACTCTGGTGCAGGTATCGGTTGCATATCTCCATGTATACGTCTCACTGATGAAAAACAGTAAAGTTAGCAATACTACCATCCGCAATGACGTAGTTGCACTTACTTACTGTAGTCGTCTGGCGACTGCCTCCACTTGTTAGCAAATGCACCGGGGTGCGGTCCATCCACATTGCCGCAGTTATCTGAGGAAAGCACTTATTCTGGGCGAGCTTTATTGTTCCTTGGGGAGGCACTGCAACCTTCCGATTGTTCACTTGCTTGATCTCCTTCTTTGTCACTATACTCTTTGCATACCCTGACCGGTCTGTCTGGATTGTACCAGTCAGGTACATCCGTCGATGCAGCAGCTCCAGCGCTAACTTGACCGATGTATAGAAACGGTCTGTGACGACTAAACGCCATGGTGATTTTGTCGATGGAGGGCAAAGAGCGTTCATGTTCCTCAATACGGCAGCTTCGCCGGTGTTATTATCCTTTGGCACGGGTGTCTGCAAATGGGTCTTGGCTCCACAATAGATTTCAATTCTTCAAATACAACAATCCACGAATAGAAGTTATGTTAGTATATGTTGAATATTTGATCCCGATGTGACGCGTTATGTTGACCATGAGCCAACATAAGCACTTTAGCCAAAAAAAAGTTGTGGCAGGCTGAAACCTGCCACAACATTGGTTCACTTGCCTCAAACAATATGCTGTGTCGGCACAAGCAGCGACAAATACCTTCGTTCCCCACTTGTGAGGCTTATCCTTGTTGAACTGGCGCGTTGGGTTGTACCGTGAACGGGACGGTAAGGTGGCTTCGTCAAAGCTAATCACTGGTGGTGCTAGGTATCCTCGAGCAAAGGTCCTCTGGAGTACTTCAACCACTGGGCGAATCTTCCACGCCCGGTCGACACTTGCCCTTGGCGACTTGTTATTTGAGAAGTGCAGATAACCCATTATATGGAAAAACCGATTCTTGGTCATGAACAGGTTGAATCGATTGGTAGGTAGCGCACCGACTTGTTTCGTAGACCAATGTGCAGCTATACCTTTGCGTATAGGTTGCAGCATGCGTGCGATTAGCAGTCCCATGACGCGTAACACTTCCCACGGCTCAATGTCAGGGACGCGCGCAAGTCTACTCCGAATATCGCCTAAATCTTCGATCTCCATATCTGCACGTCGCTGTTGAGATCGGATGGCTCTCGCTCTCAGTGGTATCGACTGCGAGTGATACCGGTTGCTTTCCGCCGCAATCTGAGTCCACAGTTTCGGAGGCATGAAGTAGAAGAGGAGAGCCAACAGATCGTCACCCGCTGCCATAACACTGTCGCTCGGTCCGTAATCTCCATCATACAACCCTTCGTACGTTGGATCAGGTCCAAATTTTTCAGGATCTGTATAAAATAATATAACGCAGTTAGTTTATGTTGCCTTTTATGTTGGATGCATGTGGCACAAGGATTGCTTATGTTGGATGTAGTCAACTTACCGTATTCCCAACCAAGTGATCGCATTGCCGTGATAGCTTTCTTGTTCTGCGCGACCGAATAGCAAACTGACTCCGGTAACTCGACACCTTCATCTCCCGAGGTTTCTTCATCAGAAAGTTTGCCAATATTCCAATCTTCCACCCAGTCGTCGCCATTGTCTTCACCATCATCTTCGTCTTCAAGCTCCTCTTGCAACGACATGTCTTCATCTGAGTTCAGGTACGTACACTGCTCTGCCCCCGTGTTCATAATGTTTGCATCACCATTCACAATACAAGGTAATGACTTACGCAACTGTTGCGTAGCAGTACTACCACGATCACTTCCACTGTCAGAATAACATCTTTCATCGTGCAAAATAGCTCGGCATCTCTTTCTGGATTTAGCAGAAGGCAATTCACGAACAGCACTTCCATCAGCTCCAGTCTCAGTAACAGATACAGAAGCCACAATGTCGGTAATCACCTTGGACACCACCACATCCGCCACTTGCTCGCCATCCATCTCCTTGGTCTCTTCCGTCTCCTTGGCCTTTTCCGTTTCCTTGGCCTGCTCTGCGACCCCCGTAGTCACTGCTACCATCTTGGCCTCTGCTCTATTTCCACTCTCCATACCCTCCGGCCCGACTGCATCTTCTTTTGCTTCTGCGGTCTTCGACTCTGCAACCTCCATTACCGCCGTCGTGTGTTTGGCAGCCCTCTTCCTGGTGCCTTTCTTCGTGATCTTCTTATCTCCCCCCTGGTTGCTATCCTTCTCCTCCGCTCGCCGTAGACGACGCGCGTGCCTATCACTCAACAGAGCCTCAAGACATTGTTGCCGCTCTCGATCCGTCAGTTCGTACCGGGGAGTCTTCCCAACTCCTCCCACCATCTTACCCTGTCCCGCCGTTTTTGACAATGACCAGCTTGGCCGCTGTGAGCCACTCGCTCGGTGGTGGGTGACAAGTGCACTCTTTATCACATTCAACTGAACCTCACTTTTCGGAAACCTAAACCTGTGCATTTGGCTGTTTTCCACTCAAGCCGTTCTCTTGATTTCATTATACTGTGATATCGACAGTACGTACTTACAAATTTCAAGTATAAAATATGCTTATGTTGGAGGTACAACATAACATAGATGCTGCGAAAAAAGTGAAGCAAGCTATACTCCTCTTAAGATGTACGGTACAACATCTGGGAACTAAGGGGTTAATAGCCAGTTTAGAGTAGATTTTAGACTGATTTATTTATAGTTAATTAGGTCCATTTGGCCTGTAATACAAATTACTAATTAACTATACTTTAACCTAATTATGCATATAAAAGGTAGGTTTAATGTTATTGGTTGGCCCTCAGCCACCGAACCTACGTGGCAGTAGTGTGGCTCACACCACAGTGTGGCCCACACCACTCCATCAGAGTATTAAAACAAATACTCACAGAAGTATATCTACTTCTAAAGGCGGTACCCTTTCTGGGGTACCCCTTTCATGTAACCCCGTTACATCCTCCCCCACTTAGGTTGGAAACACCCCCAACCAATGAGGAGCTAGGAAGAGTGCTCCGCTCTCTTTCCTGTCCTTTGTCGATACCCATCGACGAGCCACCGTTGTGGCTGTAAGGCTTCCATTCAGCCTTTTGCGCTTTCAAGACACCGGAGGTTTCCACGTCAACCTCCTCAAGATGCCTAAGAAGGCAAGCACTCGTGGCGCTTCGGCGCCTTCTAAGTCTAAGACCGCGAGGTCGAAGACTGCTAAGGCCAAGTCGAAAGACAAGGCCGCTTCGCGCAAGGAAGTCCGCAAGGCGGCTTCCGAGGCAGGCAGCAAGCGCACGGCTGCTGCTGCCAGCCAAGAAGGGAGTTCGCGACGCAGTCGCTCGCGCTCCCTTTCACCCGACGAACCCTCGGTTCGCCTATCGGGACCACAGTCCTGGGTCTGAGTCCCCGGAATTTCACATCCCTATTATTACGGGATCAGAGTCCGACGGGGACTCTCCTGGATCCGCTAAGGATCCACCTTCTTCTCAGGATGCTCCTTCACAGGATGCTCCTGCACAGGACGCTCCTTCGCAGGACGCTCCTGTTGATGATGCTGAATCATCAGAGGCAAAGGCAGCTTCGACGAGCTCGCCTGCCAAGAACCTTACCTTGACCGAAGGTAAGGCTCGAGCCCAAGCTGCGAAAGCAGCTTCTCCAAAGCGGGCTGGTGAGGGTGCTGCTGCTGCTAAGAAGCGCGCAGCCCCTGGCTCTCCTACGTCAGAGCCTTCAATCGCTAAGGGATTCAAATCCCTGTTCGACTCCTCAGACGAGGAGGAAGAGGAGGGGGCTGTCTCCGAGCCCCGAGAGATCTCCAACGATCTCGATGAGCAGCAGGAGCGCTATCATGCTGCTCAACTGCAAGGCACTCCTGTGCCTCCCACGCCGGTGTATCCTCGCGGATACTACCCACCGGATGCGGGGTCTGGGTCTCCCATGTTTTTGGAGCACCTTAAGGCCCCTCGTGGTCTAAACCATGGGCACACTTCGCGTGGCGCCTATGAGCGTGCCTTGGTTCAAGTCGAACCACTTTTTGTCAACGACATTGAGGCCGCTAGGTGTGTGCTACTTGCACCACACCGAATTCCTCTCAAGGAATTCACTAGTCTTCGGAAGAAACCCGAAGACCGTGGTGGGCTCTTCCCCGTGTGGGGCTACCCTTGGGTACAGCCCGAGAACACCACAACCCAGACCCAGGCAGAAGACCTGTTCTGGAGATGGGTTTCTCTGAAGAACTTCACAGTTCAGGAGTTGAAAGAACTCCGGGAAGATCGCCTGCTGTCCTATGTCTTGGACCAGCGAGATCTTCGTATTGAGTTTGCCCACTTAGTCGCTAAGCGGCAACTCCACTCCGTCATGGAGGGACTTAGACAGCAGTCTAAGTCCAGCGCTCAAGATGAGCGCGGGTACGGTTCCGTCAACCCAGGGACCGTACACCGTAAGGCGGCTAAGAAGCCGCGGACTACTTACGCCCCGGCTGTTGATCCCAAATCTCAACAGCCTTCGGGCAGTCAACCCGGAGCCGGTCTTCCGGCTCCCACGAGTTCTGTGACGAGTGGTAACCCCGCCACTTCACAAGCAGCTGGCGCTTCCCAGAGCGCCGCTCCTGGACGACCCGCTCCACATGATAGTGGAGCTCGCCGTTCCGGTCAAGGAGGGCAGGAGGAGCTCTCGCACGCGTTTGAGTACGCGGCTCTCTCTCAGCCGTATCCTTCTGGACCCTCAACTTCGGGTCGGGACTCTGTGGGGTACCTGTTAAGCGACGAGGTCCGTCAGCTTCGAGATCGCGTCTATGCGATCGAAATAGCCCTTGGGCTTGGACCTGGTGGTCAGGCTGCCTCTCAGGCTGGCAAGCCGGGGACCCTTGAGGTCCTTCGCCAAGACTTGGACGCTCTTGGTCGCGAGACTCATGAGCTCCATGGGCGCGTTGACCGCCGAGCTCCGGCTGCTGCCGTGAAGGAGCTCCGTCGAGGCTTAGACGTTCTAAGCCATGAGGTGCATGGTCGGATGCCCTCTTATGAGCCGCAGGGGTACTCGTACCACTCGGCTTATGGGTATAGCTCTTACCCGAGCTCTTCCCATTCGGTACCGTCATACCCTTCGTATGACTCGCGTGGGTATGTGGTGTAGCGGGATCAGCAAAATCTGCGAGATCGCTAGATCCAACTTCCCACCAATGCCCGGACACCGACTAACGAAGGGGGTCCTCCGATGATCCGTGATCTGCTGAACTTGCTCACCTTGTGTACCCGTCGGTTGGGCTGGATCTTCCTCTCTTGGTGACTGTTAAGTTGCTCGATCGGTGTTGGTTGAACGCCTTGGCGTGACGTTGGGGTCGTAGAGTGGCGTGGAAGTCTTCACACCACTCGCCAGTAGTAGATCCTGAGTCCAAGCGATTAGATCAAGCTTGGATCCGGCGGCCTAGATCTGGATCCGGCCTTGTAGTAATTCCTTTGTGTTGATTTCCCTTTACACGGGGTCCTTTGATTGCTTGGCGCTTCCTATAGCGCGATCTTGATACTTGAGAAACCGAAGATCTACCGGCTAAGCAATTAATACCGGGATCTTGGATCTGCACTTAGGGTAAGATACTAGGAGGTTGGATCTAGCCAATATATTATCTAGATATTATCAACCACCCTAGATCTACACACCTAAATCGCTATTAATACCGTAGGGCCAATGTAGTTCCCGTTTCCAGGCGCGTAGCGAAGCACTTGTGTCGTACGATGCAAATTCGGTTCTGATTTAATGTTAAGACCTATCCCATCCTGTATCCTATCCTTAACGACACATCGACTGATTACGCTATCCTGATTCTTGTCCTTTCTTGTCTTCACCATCATGGCAGTCGACATCTTTGCAGATCACCCTGGATCTGGACCATAAACATTAGATCACTAGTCGCAATGTTGTGATCTGGCCTTCTCCTTTCTCCAGTATCGTGATCGCCCCCCGTAATATCCAGATCACGCGTCTCCCGAGTCAGACCATGCCTTAATAAGGCTAGATCATGCTGATCCAATTCCAGATCGGCTAGATCTCCTTGATCTCCTTGATCTGGGGCTTCCATGCATGATCCAGCGATAACACTTCGTAATAAGTATGATCGTAATATATCCAAGCTTACTCCATGCTGTTAATCCTCCAATCATCGTCCAGCTTTACCACAATATCTATAGGTCCTAGATCACCCGGATCCGCCTATAGATCTAGGTCCACAGATCGTGATCCAAGTTCCCTGAATGGAACCTGATATACGTACAGATCTAGTCTTCACGGCTATAGATTATAGCTTAGATCCAGGCATCCAGACTTAGATCACCAGTTTTCACAGTGTATATAGACATACTGCCACACCCATCTCGTAATCAGGCCAGTCCCACATCATCCATATCCTCATGTGATCCTCCCAACCCTTCGGATCTGGGTATATGTATAGA
The DNA here is from genome assembly GCA_008079305.1 of Phytophthora palmivora. Classification (NCBI taxonomy): domain Eukaryota; phylum Oomycota; class Peronosporomycetes; order Peronosporales; family Peronosporaceae; genus Phytophthora; species Phytophthora palmivora. The sequence continues at coordinate 39,767 of VOQZ01000854.1, read as the reverse complement.
TCGTATGTCAATACATCCATCACGTCCCACCCAAGGTGTCACTAATCTCCATCAATCTTATCCCTCAACTGGATCCACCACCAGATACATCCACATCAGCTCGTCATCTACTCCAATCACATCACGTCAGGTCCGATCACGTCCAAATCGGATCTTTCCTGGATATCCCAATGTCAAATCTTTCCAATCCACTTCACCACAGCCGCCTCCTGGTCGTCAGTTGTAGTTGCACAACAACTTCACTGCGTCCATTCTTCAAATCACCTCGTCCGCCACAGGCTCCTTCACTCCTTCAACTCAATCTTCCGACCATGTCTGATCACGGCCACGAGGGATCTCAACATGGATCCGGCCGCCACGATCCTCCTTCGCCTCGATCCGAGATCTTTTGCCCCACTGGGGGTTCACCCGAGGATCTCCGTCGATCTGTGGTCGCCTTGCGTCGCCGAGTGTTGCGTTTGAGCGATGAGCTGCGGCTGGCCACCCGTCGGGCCGACGAGGCTGTGGATCGCAATCGTGAACACGTCTGCTCCCTCGAGTCGCTTGAAATGATGTGCGCCACTCAGGGTCGGGAGATCAGATCGGGCGTTATCGAGCTGAGGTTCATCGTCTCCGAGAGGAGCGTGATGCCCTCCAATCTTCCCTAGAGTCCGATCGCATTATCGGTCTGGAGCCGCCACAACCCGCACCCGAGGTCTCGGCTCTAGAGGCCCAGATCGTCGATCTCAACCGGGATCTTGATCAACGATCAGATGAGATCCGTCATCTGGAAGCACACATCGATGATCTGAGCCAAGATCGAGGTCATCTGGAGTCCACCATCCGCCATCTCACCTCCGAGATGACGCATGCCGGTGGAGAGATCTTGGATCTTCAACAGGCCAACCATGATCTGGATCGGAGTCGGGAGGATGCTGAGTCCACATTATCAGCGACGGAGGAGAGCTTGCGCCGGACTCGATCTGAGCTGGATCGGGTCGAGGCAGAACTGCTTCTATCTCGCTCCGATCGCGCGGATCGCGGGTCTTCGGGTCCTGATCCGCAATCCTCACTGGCGGGTCGTCCATCCCGGGGCCCCACCCAAGCCGATCGTGATCAAATCACTCGAGAGCGCGACTCTCTACAAGATCAGATCCGTGCGCGGGATGCTGAGATCTTGTCTGCGCAGCGGACGCTGGGGTTATTACAATCGGATCTGGCGGCCCATCGGGCTAGATCGGCTTCAGATACCACCCGGCTTCAGGCGTTGGGGGGTGATTTAACCCGTGCGCGTCATGATGTGGAGGTAGCCCAGAAGGCTTATGCGGATCGGGAGCGTACCATCACTGAGAATCAGGCCCAGATCCGTACGCTTTCTCGAGATCTGGGCAAAGTGGTCCGTGAACGGGATGCCCTCCGTCATGAGTACACCGCTGCCTTCCAACGCCTCACATCCATCTCGGCCACAATCGGGGCGCCTCCTCCTCAGACCTAGTTACGTCTGGATCCTGGATCCGACACGGATCAGCCCGCGGGAGGGATCCCACGTTCTCCTTCTGCGGAGACTTCAGGCAGCGAGGATCAGGATGCTGACACTTCCAGATCTAAACGATCTCGCAGCAGATCCACCTCACCCTCTCCATCGCGACCTCAGAAGAAGCGATCTGTCCCTCTCGAGGCGGAAGATGAGTCCCTGGAAGAAGAGGACGCTTCTGAGTTTGATCTGGGTGGGGGGATCTGCTGAAGGGCGATCGCCCTCCCCAGATCAAGCTTCAACCCCTCCCTCCAAAGATGTCGAACGTAGTCGATCATCAGGCGAGGTGATCGAGGTTGGATCTGGGTCCGATGAGGCAGAGGAGGAGGACGAAGAGGAGGACGCTGAAGTGGCCGATGACCTCTATGAGGCTCAGACCTTGAAGGCCATCTCTCAATCCCGATCCGAGGCCCGTCGTCGAGATCATGCGTCTCCCCAACGTCGGCCTGCAGGCGGATCCGGCGGATCTTCCGGTGGATCCGATGGATCGAACTCCGATGCGGGATCCGGAGATCAGGACAACGGATCTGGTCCTACAGGCGGATTTGGTCCGGCCAATCCGCCCCCTGGACGTCAGCTTCCTCGGATCACCTTCGTCCCTCAGGTTCCATTCCCTGAGGGTCGATGTATTCCCGGTCGGCGGATTGTCCGGGTCATGGCTGCCACCGACATAGATCCATGGATTGAGTCCCGGTTGGCAAATCAAACCTTGATCGCCATGACCGTGAACTTCCTATTCCCGATCTTAACATTCCGTCCCGACTGGATATTCCCCCATCGGCCGACGATCTACACATCCCCAACGGCCCCAGCTTTCTGTGGTCATTTGATCACAGAAGCCAACGCGAAGGCACTACAAGCGGCGGAGCCTTGGCAGGCGATCCGGAACACCTTACCTCCGGTCTCCTTTGAGGCCGACATCGGCGGTCGGCTTGGGATCTTCATTCGCCAGTATCGGGATTTCGAGGCTTCGGAGCTGATCGCATATTGGGAGTCAACCCACAAGTTTCCGATCACCGCCTCCATGATAGCGCAGTCACCGTGGCTTGGATCCTTCGCCAAGCAGCGCAATAACCGCAGATCACACGCTGGTAATCGATGGAAGCGCATGTTGCTCACGTTGATCCAGGCTATGATCGAGGGGTGGTGTGATCTGGATCTACTCCTGGATCCATTCTTCCTCCACTTCCCCAAGCGGACTGACGAAGTGGCCTGTTATCCCGGGATTGAAGCCAGGCGTGCTAATCTGGCCGATCCGCAGCTCAATCGCCGGGAACCCACTGATTTGCTGGAGGCGTTGGCAGAGGCGGATACAGCGAATCCTTGGCGCAATCATTATCGAGATTGCACTGCAGACCACCCTGCACGTCATCTCCCTCGCCTGGATCGCAAGTTCTTCGGTCTTCAAGTGGCACAACCCCCGGCCAGTAGCTAGATCGTAGTGATTAGCCCTTCGTAAGTGATCTATATCCTTTCATAATCTCCTTCAATATATGTCCGGTGATCTTGACTTGCCTGCTTCCCATTTACCTCGATCCATTCTCCTAGGGTCATGGCCGACCTCGATCAGCTGGGATCTCTAGATCCTGAGACTTGGTCTTCCATTATCACCAAATTCCACATGTATATATGTATACCCCTTCCACCGATCTACATCCCTCATGTAGATCCTTCGACCGATTTCACCACGACCACAACCAGCTTGTTGTCGCTGATTGCGACCTCACGATTCCTCGTGAGATTGCATCACACCGAATCGATTATGATTCGTGCGATCTCGCAGAAACTCATGTAGCAGAGCGCCACAGTTAAGATCTGCTTCATCCACCCACGTTGGGTCATCGTATTCTCGCCAGTGTACGAGGAATTCTCGATAGATCCGTCCATATCTCGTTCTCCTTCCTGATCTCATATCTGTGATCTCCTCCACTTCATATTCATCAGGATCACGATCTTGGATCCAGCTGTCCCCTGGCAATAGATCTTCGTCAAAATCCAGACGATCTTGACTTTCCACATTGAGTCGCATTAGTGGTCGATCTGGGTACTCTTTCACGAGCTTCAGCTTAGTCACGTGTACAATAGGGAAAACGTGATAGCCAGATCCGACGATCTCCAACTTCACTGCATGTTCGCCGACTTTCTCCACGATCCGGAATGGTCCATGCCACAAGTGTGCTAACTTCTTAGCATATCCTTCCTTTACTCGATCTAGATATAACCACACTCGGGATCCGACCTCGATCTGATGCGGGCGGATCTCCTGATTGTGTAGATCCGCTCGATCTGAGATCGCCTCTCGCAGCCGTTGATTAACCTGTTCCCGAACCTGTTGATAATACCGCTGGACCTGGTACCTCCATCGCCGGGGATCTCGATCACGTCTTCGCGTACTTCTCACCGGGATCACCGCTTCCAAGGTGGATCTAAGATCCCACCCATGTACCATATAAAAAGGTGTTTCTCCTCGGATCCGATCATGTGCGGTGTTGATCGCAAAAGTGATCCTCTCGGCATATTCATCCCAATCTCGTTGATCCAGATCCTGCACGTACATCTTAATCGCTCGAGTTGTGGTTTGGACCATGCGCTCTGCAGACCCGTTAGCTTGGGGCCGATATGCCATCGTGGCACGTTGACGTTGACCCAAGATCTTGTTAAATGCTCGGAAAAAATCGGACATAAATCCCGGTTCACGATCATGTCTAATCGCTTCGCTGGCTCCAAATCGTCGGAAGACACATTCCTCGTATGATTCGGCGACAGTCTGAGCAGTCCTTGATGAGCTGGCCTTCGCGATCACATATCCGGAGAACAGATCTTCGAAGATCAACAATTCCGTGTTCCCTTTATGTGATCTGGGTAACGACGGGATGTGATCCATAGCTATGATCTGGAAAGGATACGTCGCCTGAAGATTTCCTGGTGATTCGCCTTGGATCCGAGGTTTGCTCTTATCAGTCTCACAATCCACATATTCGCCCACGTATCTCTTGACGCTCTTGTACAGACCTCTCCAATGGAAGTGATCCCGGATCCGCTGATAAGTTCGGCCGATCCCTTGGTGTCCACCTTCCAATCTCACATGGTAATGATGTAGTATGTCCTGATATAGAGTCTCCGGGATCACTAGTCGCATCAGCTTGTCTCGATCTGCATCCGTCGGTCTCGTAGAGGGGCAGTAAAACAGTAGATCGTGGTGATCTAAGTCATAATCGGCTGCTAGATTAGCATATGATTTGGTTTCTGCTGAGTCAGATCTCGTAGATCTCCGTTCAGATATTTCTTCAATCCCGAGATCCACGCCTCCTCGTCTTGGGCTTGTCGGATCCGATCGATCCTGAGATCCCGAACTATTTCCTCCCGTAATGATCGCGGATCCGAAGTCGTTCGCGTCGTAGATCGCGAGCCAGATCGAGTCACTACCGCCGTGATCTGGGTTGCCTGATCCGTCCTCTTGACTACCAATACCTCATCCAATCTGTTTAACGTGATCAGATCCTGCCTATCCTCATCCGACTCGATCTTCACTCCACCTTGTCGTTGTAGCGTTGCACTAGCCAAACTGTCCGCACTGCCGTTCCAATCTCGTTTCACATGCACAAGTTCGTGATCTGGCCAGTCCCTCAGACGATCTAAAGCCCTTTGCTTGAGTAAGGTCAGACCCGGCGCCTTACACTCGATCTCACCCCTGACCTGTCTGATCACCAGATTAGAGTCACCGCAGAACACCACTCGTTTGCGATCCACGGTACTTAACAGATCCAGACATAGTAACAGCCCATGATATTCAGCCTCGTTGACGGTAAGATCTTCCGCACAGGCCGATCTGGCCTGGATCACCGTCCATTCAGGCAACTTCCACAAGATCGCACTATATGCGCCGCCTCCACGCTTCACGCGGGCTGATCCATCGAAACTGACTACATACAGCTCCTCTTCTGCTTGGATCACAGGGATTGGAGCTTGGATCTTCCGTCGTGGCTCTTTCTTGGGCGAGATCTGGATCAAAGCTTCATCCACCCTGGATCTGGGCGTGATACTAGCCGCAATTACCCCTAGGATCTCTTCTTCTCCTTTAACGCATTTCACAATCTCTAATGTCCACGGTGATAGCAGTGACGCCCATTGGCCCAATCGCCCTTGTAATCCGGTCGATCTAAATAACCAGGCCAACGTGGAGTATCTAGTCAGCACCCGGATCCGACGTCCCACCAACATGTTATATCCGAGATCCAGGATCCTTAGCAGCGCCAACACTTCTTTCTCCACTGGGCTGTAATTCAACTCGTTCGACTTCAACGTCCGGCTCACGAAAGTGATCGGATAGTAGATCTGGTCGTACGCTTGCACGAGAGCTGCCGAGATCGCCCAATCACTTGCATATACGATCACCACAGCCTCCCGATCCGTATCAAAATGACGTAGGATCGGGGTGGATGCGATCTTCAATTTGAGTGTCTCGAAGGCCCGATGAGCCCGGATCCATCGTGGATCAACCTGTTCTCCATCCGGTCTTCCTAGATCCGACGTTTCCGTGGGCCTTAATGTCAGATCCAATCCTGGATCTTCCTTCAGATCTCGCTGATCTAATTCTTTAGGCTCCATACTTCGCTTGATCTGAATCTGCACATCATCCTTGGACATTGCGGCGAAATCGACCTCCCTCAACTCGTACAGCACGGCTGCGTAGATAGCGTAGTCTTCGATAAATCGACTGTAACAATTCAGACTTCCCAGAAAGACTGCATCGATCTCAACGATCCAGGAAACGCTAGATCCGTTAATGCCTCTAGATCCTTGGGATTCGCCTCCAGTCCATCTTTCGAAACGCGATGACCCAGATATTCCACTTTATTCATACCCCAGAAACTCTCCACCACACTGATCGACAGATTCCATCTATCGCACGCCTCCAGTAGGGCGTCCACTCGATCACATAGCTGATCCCAACTATCCGCTGGTATAAGGATGTCATCGATATACGATCTGCGTCCGATCACTGAGGGCTTGTCCGGATCATCGGCTTCTCCCACTTCAAACACATCCGTAGATCTTGGGTCCGATCCAGGAGGCGGGATCCGGGCAAATCCATACAGGGCGTTGTCGATCAGACGTTGGTAGATCTGCGGCGCATTCTTCAAGCCGAACGGCATACGATTCCATTCGAATAGCCCAAAAGGAGTGATGAAAGCTGAGATCGCCCGAGCTCGATCTGTCATAGTCACCACCCAGAATCCACTGGCCATATCTAAGGAGCAATACCACAAGATTTTATCCAGATCTTCCAGAAGATCGTTGATCAGGGGCATGGGGTAGACCATCAGTTGAGTGAGGCTATTGACCAGGCGGTAATCAATACACAGCCTGATGTCCACTCCGTTCTTCTTCACGATCACCACGATCGGTGAGGCCCAAGGTGATCTGGAATAGCTGATCATCTTAGCTGATAATAATCCCTTAATCAGTTCCGATAACTTCTCGCGAAATCGAGGGGTGATCTTCCTCACTCTTTGGGCGATTGGCCTAGCATCTCCCACCTCGATATCACAGACCACACCCCTTGCGGCTGGTGGCAAAGCGTTCCCCTTCCCGATGAGAAGATGTCGATATTTCCAGATCTTCTGATGTAGTCGTTCAATCTCCGCAATGGTCTGGATCCCCGGATCTCCAACTTGGATATCCTCAATCTTCACTTCATCCGTGGTAGAGTTGATTTCTGGGAGGATCGCCATCTCTTGATCTACATCCTCCGCATACAGATCGTTACCTTCATGGTAATGTACCTCCGGATCCGGTTCCGGATCCAGGGAATTGTTCCGATCCTCCAGCGACGCCTCCTGTATCTGAGCCGATAACCGTCCGGGTAGATCTCTTTCAGCTGATCCTCCGATCACTGGATCCAAATCCTCCGCCTTCACCTGATCCATATTTTGGTTTGTCACCTCGATCTCTATCGGTTGGATCGGGGTGCGATCTTGCGGATCTATCCCCGCTGATGGTTGATCTTCGGTCGTCAGCGCTGGTTTTACTTGTATCTGCGAGATCTCGGGTCGTTTCAGGATAGCCCGAGGTGCGGGGTAGGAAGGTCGATCTACCATCGACTCTGTGGATTCCATCAAGATCTCATCATGCTCAGATCCTCCTTCCACCGTGGCTTCTAGAGCTAGATTTTGCCATTCCATATACCGACGTGATCCCACTGAGACAAATCCTGGCATTCGGGGAATGTGATCACCCGCTAGCCAGATCCCAACCCTTACATCTTCTTGCAATATGATTGCCTTATCACTTACGTTGGCGATCTGCAAGTATCGTCTCCTTCCGAGACCTTTCACCACCGTAGGTACCCAACGATCTCCCCTGGTAACCCAGAACTTCTCGTGATCTGACATCCGGAGGTGTAGTTGAAGTTCTACTGATTGCCCGATCTCGATCTGGATATGTTCTCCTACAGTTACCAGCCGGGCCTTGTCGCTATAAAGCTGCCGACGCCCACTGAGCTGGATCAGCACCTCATCCGGTAAGCTTATAGATCCGTAGGCTAGATCCAGTCGGATCCCCGCCGGTACCATGAAATACATACCCAGAATGGCATCTTGACCTGCCAGATCTCCAACCCAAATATCGAAAAAGTAAACCAGCGATCCGGCCATAGTGATCTTGATCCGGGTTCTCCCTTCTGTCCTGTAAACACTTTCACCGATCCCAACGCAGTCTTGGATCTGGCTCGTATCGATATAGCACCCAACCTTACGAGCAAAGGCCGTATCCACTATGGACACTTCGGCGCCTGTATCTAAGAGCAAGATCCCTCTCTCATTGTTGATCTTACCGGTGATCTTGGCTTGTCGGAACCATTTTCCCGGGGCATAATGTTTCCAATATCCCCGGGATTCTCCTGGCAAGAGGTCCATGACTTCGGATCTTCGGATCTCCTTGATCTGACTTGGCTTCTGGATCACTGGCGTATCCTCTTGATCTGTGGGTTTGAACCACAGATCTGGATCCTGTTGCTTCCAGTAACCCCTTATCTCTCCCGGATGGAGGTCCACCATCATGGTCACTTCAGATCTGGAATAATCATCCGCCTGGCGGATACTCGAAATTGCGACAGCACGGTTTCCATTCAGATCACATGTATTACCGCGTAGATCTGGGATCTTGCTACCCTGATCTACCGATTTCTTGTTCACAAATGCATAGATGCAATATCTAGAACGCTCGGCTCGTACCGGATTCCAACCCGGCGAGCGTCCTAGTTTAACATCTTTTCTGCAGATTCCGGAAGCATACCTGCATGTTTGGCTGGGTTGAACCATTGGCGGATCTGGTTGTAGAACTCTTCCATAGGACTTTTTCCCATATCATGTAATTCCCCGCACCCCCGGCACACAAAGAGGCAGTGATCTGCCGGATGTCCTCGCTTGCCACACTTATGACAAGTGAGGCGTCTCCAGCATCCTAGATCTGAATGCTTTTTAGATCCACAGTGTGAGCAACGGTTCCAATCGGATCCGCCGCTCTGGATCCGGGATCTATGATCTGGTGGGGTTTGATCCGTCAACTTGTGGGTGATTGGTACTTGCTCGACCTTCTCCATACCGGATTCTGTCTTTGGCATAACCTCCTGCTCAGCTGCCAGGTAGATCCGCCGATGATTATCTCCGTCCGAGTCAGATGCATCCGATCCGTCGGATCCAGACTCAGATTCAGACTCTACCGTCCGGATCTGTACCGCACGGACATGTTTCGTCGTAGCTGCAGGTGCTGGGTTAGTTGCTTTCTGTCGGTACTTGCTGGATCCGAATGCGGCCTTCTTCTGCCTGCTCTTTGCACGTTCACGGGCTCGTAGTACTTCTTCCAGATCGTCCGCGTCGGATAGTCGTAGCAGAGTCAGCCTGTCAGCTAGATCTTGATCTTCCAGCGTCTCAATATAGTGATCCACATGTTCGCGTCGATCCTTCGTATTACCGTCCTTGATCTTCAACTTTGCGCGTAATCCGGCAACATTAAGGCGGTAAAGATAATCGAGGGGAGATTCTTCTGGTCGGCGTCGGGCATGATAGTATTGTCTAGCCACTGATACCCCCAATCCGCAGTACTGGATCTGGAAAGCTCGAAGCAGATCCGACCATTTGTTACGGGTGGATCTGCTTAGTTGCCGATACCAATTTTTGGCGGATCCAGCCAATAGATCCGCAAAGGTCAGACATTTTTCTTCATCGGAGGCTTGATCTCGCATGAACGCCGATTTCACTTTGCCAATCCACGCTCTGGCCCGATCTTCGTCTTGATCTTTCCCCGTGAATTCCTTGAGGTCTGAAATCGCGGAAATCCGGACTCTCTGGATCATGGTTGATCCGGCTGATCCGGTCGTGGCTGTAGCTACCGTTGCTCGAGCGGCCATGGGGAAGTCGATATCATCTGGATCATACTCCCATCGAGATGCGCTGTGTTCAGATCTTACAGACTCCATGTCTACATCTTGCGATCCTGGATCCTGTACCTTCACCGCTCCTTGATCGATGATCGGCCCTCGCTGTTCCGCCAGGAATCTACTCATGGCTGCTTCGAAATACTTCTGCAAGGTGCCTGATGAGGCAGCTGACGTTGTGGCTGCTGTGATCTGGTCTTCGGAGGCCAGGATCGTCCTTGAGCGGCCGGATCTCGGCTGATTCCGACGTTGGATCTTGGATCGCGCCTCCAGCATTGAGGTACCAGACGGTCCCAGTGACATTCGCTTCGGCTCCGATGAGAGATCTGATTCGTCCTCGGCAGCCGATGCGTAATGTGATGAGGACGTCTGGCGGTCCGTAATACTTGCCGGAGGTGATGGCACTGGATTTGTGATCTGCGGGATCTCGCCGACAAGGATCTTAAGCTTGGAGAATAAATCCTTGGTGGCAGTCTGGATCACCTTCAGATCCAGATCAAAGACATCATCCGCATCGAAAGCTCCAGTGGTCATCCCTGCTTCCCTCAGCAGTCGCAACAAATCCTTGACTGCTTCTAATTTGTTGGCAGTCTTGATCGGAGCTGATACAGGTTCCCTTGGATCCCCGACCTGCTTCAGCCTCAGGATCCGCATCACGGAATCTCGATCCAAGAACTCGCGAAGTTCCTTGTGATAGAACAAGTTCTCTAGATCTTCGTCGGACCAACCTTGTCCCGATCTGGATCTAGGTTTAGATCCGATTTGATCTTCTCATCCATCTCTGGAGCCTTCATCTTCTTCCGTGTTGACTTCTTTTTGGGCTTCTTCTTATCGGATCTGGAGATTGAAGGATCCTTGGGTGGATATGGTGGAGGCTCGATCGGGGATCCGACCAATCTGTACGGTTCCACATTTGCCTTCCCTTGTTTTGTTGACGGATCTCGACGCAAGTCGAGATCCGCCGGGGTCCCTGCGGGGACCTGTGGAGGTAGAGGTTTTTCTTCTAGATCTGGATCTGGATCCAGATCACCCTCTCTTCCGTCAGCAGAGTTCCTCCTAGCGCTCTGCTGATCCGCGGATCTTGATTCATTCAGCGGCATCATGACACTTGTTCCCCTTGTTCAACCTTCACTTGAACATCTTCTTGAGACTCACGGTGAAATCCCGAGTCACCAACAGATCCGGGCACGCGCACCATTGTGGTGTAGCGGGATCAGCAAAATCTGCGAGATCGCTAGATCCAACTTCCCACCAATGCCCGGACACCGACTAACGAAGGGGGTCCTCCGATGATCCGTGATCTGCTGAACTTGCTCACCTTGTGTACCCGTCGGTTGGGCTGGATCTTCCTCTCTTGGTGACTGTTAAGTTGCTCGATCGGTGTTGGTTGAACGCCTTGGCGTGACGTTGGGGTCGTAGAGTGGCGTGGAAGTCTTCACACCACTCGCCAGTAGTAGATCCTGAGTCCAAGCGATTAGATCAAGCTTGGATCCGGCGGCCTAGATCTGGATCCGGCCTTGTAGTAATTCCTTTGTGTTGATTTCCCTTTACACGGGGTCCTTTGATTGCTTGGCGCTTCCTATAGCGCGATCTTGATACTTGAGAAACCGAAGATCTACCGGCTAAGCAATTAATACCGGGATCTTGGATCTGCACTTAGGGTAAGATACTAGGAGGTTGGATCTAGCCAATATATTATCTAGATATTATCAACCACCCTAGATCTACACACCTAAATCGCTATTAATACCGTAGGGCCAATGTAGTTCCCGTTTCCAGGCGCGTAGCGAAGCACTTGTGTCGTACGATGCAAATTCGGTTCTGATTTAATGTTAAGACCTATCCCATCCTGTATCCTATCCATAACGACACATCGACTGATTACGCTATCCTGATTCTTGTCCTTTCTTGTCTTCACCATCATGGCAGTCGACATCTTTGCAGATCACCCTGGATCTGGACCATAAACATTAGATCACTAGTCGCAATGTTGTGATCTGGCCTTCTCCTTTCTCCAGTATCGTGATCGCCCCCCGTAATATCCAGATCACGCGTCTCCCGAGTCAGACCATGCCTTAATAAGGCTAGATCATGCTGATCCAATTCCAGATCGGCTAGATCTCCTTGATCTCCTTGATCTGGGGCTTCCATGCATGATCCAGCGATAACACTTCGTAATAAGTATGATCGTAATATATCCAAGCTTACTCCATGCTGTTAATCCTCCAATCATCGTCCAGCTTTACCACAATATCTATAGGTCCTAGATCACCCGGATCCGCCTATAGATCTAGGTCCACAGATCGTGATCCAAGTTCCCTGAATGGAACCTGATATACGTACAGATCTAGTCTTCACGGCTATAGATTATAGCTTAGATCCAGGCATCCAGACTTAGATCACCAGTTTTCACAGTGTATATAGACATACTGCCACACCCATCTCGTAATCAGGCCAGTCCCACATCATCCATATCCTCATGTGATCCTCCCAACCCTTCGGATCTGGGTATATGTATAGATCGTATGTCAATACATCCATCACGTCCCACCCAAGGTGTCACTAATCTCCATCAATCTTATCCCTCAACTGGATCCACCACCAGATACATCCACATCAGCTCGTCATCTACTCCAATCACATCACGTCAGGTCCGATCACGTCCAAATCGGATCTTTCCTGGATATCCCAATGTCAAATCTTTCCAATCCACTTCACCACAGGTACCAGCCTGTATATCATTCGCAGGCTTCGACACCGTCAACTCCGGTTGTCCAGAGAGCTCAGCCTCGTTTCGAGGAGGTGAGTTCTCACCTTGGTCTTCCTCCGTCCGAGAAGGAAGACCCAGCGGATCGTGATACCGCTTAAGACGCCCCACGTAGAACGTCGGGTGCGTCGCCATTGACTTTGGGAGGTCAATGGTATACGCCGTGCCATGTCTGGCCAGGACCGCAAAGGGTCCGATGAAGCGGTGCTTCAACTTGTTGCTCCCTACGGAGCTAACCAAGTTTATAGGTAGATTTTTAGTGTCTAACAACACCAATTCACCTTGTTTAAACACACTTAAGTTTCCCCTTGCATGTTTGTCTGAGTACTCCTTTTGTCTGTCTTGGGCAATCCCCATTGCGTCTCTAACCCGACTGATCAACGTCAGCCTGTTGTCTATAAACGACGACAACTGTCTTTTTAAAGACTCGGGCTCTATTTCTGAGACCTGGGAGGAAAAGGCTTTCCGAGCCTCTCCCCCACTTACGATGGAGGCCACGGTGCCTCCCCGCAAGGTTAGCGGCGCCTGGGGGTGTCGTAACCCATTCAAGTAAAACGGGGTAAACCCCGTTGATGCGTGTACCGCATTGTTGAGTGCAAACTCAACCATAGGAAGCTGATCCGACCAGGATCGAGGTGCTTCCGCACAGATACTGCGCAGAGTATCTTCGAGCACGCGGTTGACGCGCTCCGTCTGACCATCCGTCTGTGGATGGTCCGCAGTTGACATCGTCAACTTAGTTCCCAACAATTGGAACAGGGTGTCCCAAAACGCACCCGTGAAACGCGGGTCTCTATCCGAGACTATGGTCTCTGGTAGACCATGATAGCGAAACACGCTATCTAGGAACAGCTGTGCAGCTTGTTTCCCGGTGACCTTGTCACGTACCGGAGCAAGATGCACCATCTTGCTCAAACGGCAGACAAACACCAATATGCCGGTGTTGCCCTTGTCATCGGCCGGCAGGCCGAAGACGAAGTCGAGACTCATCGACTTCCAGCAATCTGCTGGTACAGGTAGGCTCTGCAGTGGAGCCGAGGCGTGGCCCGAAGGCTTCACCCTCTGACATGTTTCACATGTCTTGACATAGTGTGCCACCCACTTGTACATGCGGGGCCACCAAAATGTCTGAGAGACCATTTGGTAGGTCTTCCCCCGGCCAAGATGGCCACTTATCGGCGCATCATGCGCCTCTAGAAGTATGTCATACTTCAGATCCTCGTCGTTTGGAACGACAACCCGAGGAGGATCTCGAGGGTCTACTCGGTAATGGAGTAACCCTTCGGCCAGCTCATAACGATGGAGCTGCGCCCGCTGTCGAGGCGAAAGCCTGTCGACTTTGGCGTCCTTGCCATCGGACAAGAACTGCACCAGTGATGTATAGTTCTCGTCCTCCTGATACGCCAAGCGTATCCGATCATATAGATCTGTCGTGACCCGACTGACATGAGCTAGCTCATAGTCAGGTCGACGCGACAATGCATCGGCAAGCACGTTGAGCTTGCCCGGCTTGTATTCAACGCGGAAGTTGTATTCCGCGAAGAATGACAGTCACCTCGCCATCCGCTGCGACAGATGCGGTGAGTTGGTGGCAGTCCGTAAGGACGCGTGATCAGTATAGATCACAAAGGGCCTCGTGCCCAAGAGATGAACTCTAAATTTGACAAGAGCGTACTTCATTGCAAGTAGCTCCTTGTCATGAACGGGATAGTTCCGTTCGGCAGCCTTCAGCTGCCTGGACTGGAAGGAGATGACACGTTCGTGTCCTTCATCGTCCTTCTGCAACAGCGCACAGCCTATTGCATAGTCGGAAGCGTCACAGACGACGCTAAATGACTTGTTTTCGTCCGGCAAGGCCAGGACTGGCGCTTGCTGTAAGCTCGCCTTTAAGCTGTCGAAAGCATCCTGGTGCTGTTGCTCCCAGACCCAGTCGGCATCTTACTTTAAGAGATCCGACAAGGGTCGGGCTAGTTCAGCGTACCCTGCGCTGTACTTGTGAAGATAGTTGGCTAAGCCCAACCACTTCCGGAGGTCCTTCTGCAACCTCGGGGTCGGCCAAGCCGCTATGGCCTTGACCTTCCCTGGATCGGCGCGTACGCCGACCCTGCTGACAAAGCAGCCAAGGACCTTTATCTCCTCAGCTGCAAAGACGCACTTGTCGATGTTGGCATAGAGCTTGTTAGCTCTCATGATCTCAAACACTCGACGGAGGTGCTTCAAATGCACCTCCATAGCCGTCTGACCACCTTCGGCACGGCTATGGACGAATATATCGTCGAAGTACGTCTGAGCGAACGTACGCAATGGTCTAAACAATTGTGTGACCAAGCGATTGAACGTCGCTGGGGCATTCGATAGCCCCTGTGGCATCACTAGCCACTCCCAGAGCTTCCCACTCGGGGTGCTCACTGCGGTGAGAGGAATGTCACTCTCCCGCATCAGGATCTGGTAGTATCCGTCTACCAGATCCAGGGCACTGTACAACGTACAGCCCGACATGTTGTTCAGCAACACATCCTTGCGAGGGATCGGCGTCTGTGCCGGTACCGTCGCATTGTTCAGCTTGTTGTAAGCATGAACCAGACGCCACTTCCCGTTCGGTTTCCGAACGCAGAAGGTCGGCGTCGAGTGCGGGGATTTCGACTCCCGCATCATGCCCGACTTCGCCTTTTCGACGAAGAAGGCATCTATGACCTCGCACTGCTCGCGAGGTAGAGGCCACTGCCTCGTGACACAATACTTTGTGCCAGGCACGAGATCAATCTCGTGCCGAACTCCCCGATCCGGCGGGAGTTGGGATGGTGGGTGCTTCGACACCACATCCAAGTACTCTTTCACAAGAGGATACACTGGATCCTCCGGGTTCTTGAGAATCTCAGAACCCAAGCGCGTTGCGCGCTGCTTCGTGAACCCCTCCAGGATGTCCTCGTCCATCACGGAGGAAGAGTTCAAATCTTCAGGAGAGGTCTCCGGCTTCAGGAGCACCATCTCCGCAATCTCTCCGGCCTTCAACTCGGCCAGGAAGTCCTTCATGGACAATTCCTCGAGGTTCAGCAGTGCTGACACCTCTGGCAGTGCCTCCAGATGGACGGCACCTGCCTTAACTTGACGACCGGACACGCCGTCGAAGACATGGCATTGCTCTTCGACCGGCCGTGCCGGTGGAGTCTCAGACTCCGAGTGTGGTACTTGGTTATCCACACGGGAGGTTCTCAACGGCACCTCCGCCCTCGCACTGGTCTTCTTGACCCCGCGTGGAACTACGTTACCCACGCTAGAGACGCATACTGCGCTCTCGATCTTCTTCTCGGTCTCTTCGACCTCGTGTGGAACTATGTTACCCACACCGGAGGCGCTCTTAGCGTCCTCCCGAGCAGCCTCAGCTGCTTGCGGACCTATGTTACCCGCTTGCGGAACTACGTTACCCGCCTGTGGACCTATGTTACCCATTTGTGGACCTATGTTACCCGCACAGGAGACGCCATCAGCGCTCTCCTCAGCAGCCTTTGCTGCTTGCGGACCTAAGTTACCCGCCTGGTCAGTGCCGTCCGGCACTGCCACAGTCGAAGCCCATACGGCGCGACGACTCTTAGCGTTGGGACTTGCCGTCGTGGCAATCCCACACGCTTGGCAATGAGCCTTGGTCTCACGACCGGTTGCGAGGCTCATCGCAACATCTTCGTTGGAGCCCGTGACTCCCAGTACTTCTTCGGGCGCATCAGCGCCTTGGCGACCATCTCTGGCGCCCCAGTCCCGGACAGAGGTGGGAACATTACTCACCAAAGCTCTGTCGGAGACTGCGGGCCGGCTAGCCCCAATGGCTTTGCCGCGCCAATCGATCCAGGGCTCGTGCTTTTCGAGCCACGGCATGCCCAGGATCAAGTCGTACTTGTCCATGTCTAGGACAAGGAACGACTCCGTGCTGTCAAAGTCTTCAAACTTTACAGCCAGGTCCATACGGACCCCAGGTACGTTAACCACCGTACCATCGGCCAGTCTCACTGAGACCTGGCCTCTGCCTTTGCTTTCTCGCAAAGCATCGGCATACTTGTCGCCATTCCGCGCGACCGTCTGGCGTCGAGCAAAGTTTGTCGACGCCCCAGAGTCAATCAGGACACTAAAGGGATCTCCATATCCCCGTACACTCGCGTGTACCACGAGCAGTCCGCCGCTGCTCTTTCTCGTCTCGAGAGCACCCAGGCTCTCAGGGGCTAAGCCTCCATGGCGTGCGCCGTCCGCACTCCTACCATGGGGACTTAGATCTTCCCCAGTAGGGCGCCCCGCCCCTACTGGTGACCCCAGTTCCCCTGGCTCTTGGGTCGCGGCTTCTGCCACGGGCCCCTCGAGCCCCTAGGTTTGGAAGGGAACTTCCTTTCCCCTCCCGCAGGGCAGGCACGTTGCATGTGCCCGAGCTTCCCACATCCGTAGCAACGGATGGAGCTCTGTACGGCCGTACCCAGTTCCATGGGTACCGGCCCGGTGCTAGCTCCAGCTGCTGGAGCTCCTTGCACTGCGCCTGACGACGCATTGTGGCCTTGCCACACCGACGTGGGAGTACGAGCCTGTCGGTGGCTGTACTCCTCTTGGAGGGCGATCTGGATCGCTTCCTCCATAGTGTTCGCATGCACGCGGAACAACTGTGTGCGGGATGGGCCCACCTTCAGGCCATCCATGAACACGGTCACTTTGATGTGTTCAGGTAGGGGGTTCCCTACCAGAGATGCAGCGAGTACTCGCATCTCCTGGATGTACTCATGCAGCTCACGCTTCCCTTGTTTACAGGCAAGGAAGCGCGAGCGCTGGCGATACTCATAGTTCTCCGGAAGGAAGGCGGCTCTAAGCTGTTGACACAGCTGAACCCAGGTTGTGAAACAACCCGGCGTTGTCGCTTCGCGCGTGTACGCCCAGGTCTTCGCCCGACCTTCTAGGTTGGACAGGGCGAAAGCGACTCGAAGTCGCTCGGTCGAGATTAGAGCCGCGTCCATCGCGAGCTCTACTTCTCTGACCCAGAAGTTGAGGTTCTCTCCCTCCTTCCCCTCATAGGGGTTTACCTTAAGCCTCATCGGCTTAGGTTGGGCTGGCTTCATCTCAGCCACGGGGGTCTGCAGCCCCTGTACGTGGGCCATAAGCCCTCTCTCGTACGTGTCGAACGCCTCGATGCGTTCGACCTGCTCGACCGGCGTAGCAGCCGCCAAGCTTCGGAGGGCATCTCCTCCAAAGATGCCCACCATCTTCCGGACCGACTCAAACTGAGAGTCGGTCAAATGAGGGAACTCCCCTCTATCCATCCTGGCTTACCTTGTAGGAGCCACAGAGGATTCAGGTAGTTAATCTACCCGCGTAGGCGTGGATTGACTACAAGTGCTACCAAGTGTGACGGGGTCACACGAGCACCTTGCTTAGAGGAAGCGTGCTATTAAGAGTATACAAACTCTAAGTGAACGGCAGTTCACTAGTCCCTGGTCTTAGGGAACTTAATAGCCAGTTTAGAGTAGATTTTAGACTGATTTATTTATAGTTAATTAGGTCCATTTGGCCTGTAATACAAATTACTAATTAACTATACTTTAACCTAATTATGCATATAAAAGGTAGGTTTAATGTTATTGGTTGGCCCTCAGCCACCGAACCTACGTGGCAGTAGTGTGGCTCACACCACAGTGTGGCCCACACCACTCCATCAGAGTATTAAAACAAATACTCACAGAAGTATATCTACTTCTAAAGGCGGTACCCTTTCTGGGGTACCCCTTTCATGTAACCCCGTTACACTGGACATGGATATGTTATGTGACGGGATCACACGAGCACCTTGCGTGCTATCAAGAGTATACAAACTCTAAGTGAACTGCGTTTCACTAGAGACTTAACCTCTTGCGTCCCGTCCCATATTCTGTATACATGTAATACAGAATAAGGCATACATTTTATTTAAGTATGCAACGCCAGTCCGCCAAAATATTGGGCTACAAGCCCTCTTCGACGATAGAGTGGGCATTTGTCCTCTCTACCCTATTTTTAAGTAGAAACAATGCGATTGAACCGATATTATGAAAAATTTGTTGAATTCTTACGATACTATTGGCTCTCGGTGATCTTCAACGATAATGAAAACATTGCTTCAACGAGCCCTGTCAAATCTGCTACTAGTGACGCGTTGAGATGGCTGGCTGTAAATACTGTTGGTAGGACGCAGAGGAAGAATTTGCCCAGTTCCTAACTTGGAGATGTAGTGGAAGGAACTGGGCAATTCTTCCTTCTGCGTAGTATGCTCTCGTCTGATAGCATGGCAGAAGTCTGTTGTGGTGATGTCGTGCGGGGCGATTGAATTGGCTATTGCTGTTAGTCGCTCAGCCGCGCGAGATCCTTGTCAGTGGTGTGATAATGTGAGTGAAACCAGGAACAAGCACACCAAAGACGCAACGAGCTTCGTCGGCAAGTGATGTGAGGACGGTATACGAACAAAGCGTGCAACAAAAGTGTATTCATTTAGTTCTCCTTACTCTCCTCGTTCTCCTTGCTCTCCTCGTTGTTCGTCTTAGATCGCTTGCGCTTCTCCTTCCGGAAGCGGATTTCGTTGAGGTGTGGCGGGATGTTACGACCGTCATTCCAAAGATCGTGCCATAATTGGGCACAGGAGAGGGTATTACCTTCCTCCAAGCGACGGGTCTTAGGACATAATGGCACGCGTCCACCAAAATAGTTGCTGCATGCCGGACAGAAATAGCTCGTTTCAAATGACTTTCAACTTGTGCAAGCCGAGCACACCTTGCAAAAATGTTGGCGACGCTTCGACTGCGTAGCGGTTGCTAGTGTTGACCAAAGACATGATCGCCTCGGACCACCGGTCCTGACACTAAGTCTTCCGCGTTAGGGTACGCATCAAAATGCTGCTCGCGCAAAGTTAGGAGATCCCTTGAGTAGGCGCCGCAGGAAACGGGCATGAGGAGTGGGCTTCTCATCTTTGCGCTACTAAGCAATGTTATGCACGATCAACCTGTTCACCAGAACTATCCGAGCAGTAGCTGCTTGCAATATTTTTTGAACGCCACACACTTCTGCAGCCAGTAACGCTGCAACCGCAGCTGGTCATGGACATCAACGCCCCCCATGCCGTTGGCGTAATCCGCCACCAGCTGCTGGCACGGCGCGACTGTGACTGATCCATCCTTTTCTCTCCGGTTGACGGTGATCTGGCGCGTGCTGCACCCTGTGGCAACCATGTTCACCGGCTTTGAGTCTATCCATGAGAGTTCAACCAAGTACGGATACTGTGTAGAGTGTGCAATACGGTACAGACCCTTGGTACACTCTTCGGTCTTTGCTTGGCGGTTCTCGATTTCTGGGCTCAGCCGAGACGCGCCTTCCTGACAGTGGCCACGTGGTACAGTCCCATGTTGAACAGCTTGATAGACAGCTGAATAATGGAGTAGTAGTTATCGGTAATGATGAGGCGCTTGTACGGCTGTCCGCGAAGCACCTTGGTAATGTTACGAACAACAGCTTTCGGCCCGACATTTTGTTCCTTGCCTTCGTTCTTCTTGCCGCAGTGCACCTCGACGCTATTCAGTAAAATACAGAATAAACAAGCAGGCATTAGTTCACAATGCATCATCTATTACGGATAATACATAATAAACCACATTACCGAGCGCAGTAAGCAGTTTCCGCACAGCAGGTTAGATAAAATTTGGTCCCCCACGTAGAAGGTTTATCCTTCATAAACAACTTGATTGAATTGAACGGCGTGCGGTTTGTACCATGCCCTCGTCGAAGGAGATGCACCGGCCGAGGCGATAGCTACGGCGGAAAGTTTTATCGAGAGCTTGCATGTGACGGGGTTACACGAGCACCTTGCTTGGGGAAGCGTGCTATTAAAAGTATACAAACTCTAAGTGAACGGCAGTTCACTAGTCCCTGGTCTGAGGGGACTTAATAGCCAGTTTAGAGTAGATTTTAGACTAATTTATTTATAGTTAATTAGGTTCATTTGGCCTGTAATACAAATTACTAATTAACTATAATTTAACCTTAATATGCATATGGAGAGTAGGTCAAATGCTATTGGTTGGCCCTCAGCCACCAGACCTATGTGGCAGTAGTGTGGTCCACATCACCCACGAGTGAGTATCTAAAACGAATACTCACAGAAGGATATCTACTTCTAAAGCGGTACCCTTTTCTAGGGTACCCCTTCATGTAACCCCGTTACATTGCAACACCAGCCTAATCTTCAACGCCTTGTCCTCGGCAGCCTCTGCCATTTAGTTGTTATTGAAATGAAACCAAGTGATGGTCTCGAAGCGTGCTCGCTTCATGTACCTTGAGAATGTCCCCCGCGGTACTGCACCGTCTTCTTCTATAGCACATTGGCTAAACCGTGACGAACAGGAGCGATGGCTCGGGCAATCAAGAGTCCCACCACGTGGACGATCTCGTACGTTTTAAGTGGTGGAGCTCTGCTGCAATCTCTGCTTGGATCTTTGGCTTGCTGATTGAGCAGTACTTTACGCTAGCTGTGGTATCAACTGCAATCGATACCGACTGGACTCCTCGGCAATACGGATCCGCAACTTTTTGGGTAAGAAATACAAAAATAGCCACAGCGGTGATGAAGCAAAAAGCTAGTGCTGAACGCGTTGGACCCCACGGACCGTCGTAATAGTCTGCTGCAGCACTCAGCTAAAGTTCTCCAATATTGTAAACGAAATAATTACAGAATTAGTATTGCACACCTCTCACTATTCTGTAAAGTACAGACTTACCACAGTGATCGACATCATAAGCTCTCCACCCGCTGGCTGTTAACTCTCGTAAGCTCATGTCGTCAGGCGCAGTGCTACCGAACAACAACTCTCGGCGCATAGCATCCAAGAACGAGGCATCATCAAAAGCCTCCAATGCATCATAATCACCATCCTGGACATCCACCATTCTGTAGCGTCCGGAACAGCACGTGCACGACTCGGCAGCTCTGTAGTGTCCAGAGCAGCAAGTACGCGACTTGGTAATTCTGTAGCCTTAGGTTGAGTATCTTTCGAAGGCGTGATTTCACTCTGGTAGTAGAACTTTGTAGGAAGTGGATTTGGTGGTGGTGGTAGCATAGCTGTGGCTGCAGTGGTCGGCACCAAAACATCTTCAGCATCTATTAGTCCAGCTCCTCGGGCGTAATTTGTAAGCTCCCTGGTACCTACAAGGAAGTAATAATTCGTTACATGTGCACAAGCACATATTTCAGTTTGTATACGTACCAACGAAGTAGTCACTGCCTCTACGCAGCAACTTCAGCCTCCCTGATACCGCCGGTCCGGTGTAGGCGTGGTCATCACTCAGACCCGACGGTTCTCGCGCCTTCCAGCCTGCTGCTGTCAGCTTCGACCACAACTTCCTGAAACGCTTCGTGGAACCGTCGAACTCCTGTATCGTCGTTGTTTCTGCAAATGAGAGGGAGTTCCAGACGGATGCTACCCCCACTCATTTATACCGTACGTTTTATACTAGGAATTATTTGTACATAGCTTCCCCTCACAGTCTTTCTATGCGAATTTTCCCGAATCCCAACCTATACAAATATTTAGATGCGAATTATGGCTCGATGGGAAGCTCCTCGAACCCTATGCCCTATCATATTTCCTATTCTGTATTATACAGAATACGGGAGAATAGGGGTTAATAGCCAGTTTAGAGTAGATTTTAGACTGATTTATTATGGCTAATTAGATAATTTGGCCTATTACTAATTAAATATAATTGTTTCTAGATATGCGTATAAAAGGTAGATCAAAAGCAATTGGTTGGCCCTCCGCCGCCCGACCTATGTGACAGTGGTGTGACCCACACCACTTACGATAGATACTATAATAAAACGAATACTTACAGAAGTGTATCTACTTCTAGAGGCGGTACCCTATCTGGAGTACCCCTCATGTAACCTCATTACATCTTAGATTGAGATCATCCTCATCCAATGAGGAGACAGGAAGAGAACGCCGCCCTCTTTCCTTTCTCTTGTCGATACCCATCGACGAGCCACCGTTGTGGCTTTGCGGCTTCTTTAAGCCTTTTCGCGCGCACTTCTCGTGGCGCCTACGGGCGTGCCCAGGATCAGGATGAACCGCTCTTAGCCAAAGACACTGAGTCCTCCAGGTGTGTGCTGCTAGATCCACACCAAATTTCTCTCAAGGAATTCACTAGTCTCCGAAAAAAAACCGGAAGACCGTGGTGGGTTCTTTCCTACCTTGGCAGGCCGAGAACTCCACAATCTTCTCTCAGGCTGAAGACCTTTTCTGGAGGTGGATCTCCTTGAAGAACTTCACAGTTCAGGAGTTAAAAGAACTCCGAGAAGATCGTCTGCAGCCATATGTCTTGGACCATCGCAATCTTCACATCGAGTTTGCCCACTTAATTGCTAAGCGGACAATCCATTCCGTCATGGAGGGACTTAAACAGAAGTCTAAGTCCAGCGCTCAAGATTAGCGCGGGTACGGTTCCATCAATCCGGGAACCGTATACCGTAAGGCTGCTAAGAAGCCGCGAACTACTTATCGGTTGTTTTTGATCACTGCCTTCGGGCATCCAACCCGGAGACGGTCTTCCGGCTCCCACGAGTTCTGTGACGAGGGATAACATCGCTACTTCGCAAGCAGCTGGCACTTCCCAGAGCGCCGCCGCTCTCGGACGATTCGCTCCATAAGAAAGTAGAGCTCTCCGTTCCGATCAAGGAGGGACAGGAGGAGCCCTCACACGCGTTTGAGTATGAGGCTACTTATCAGCCTCATCCTGCTGGACCCTCGACTTTGGGCCGGGATCCCTGTTGAACGACGAGGTTCGTCAACTTCGGGAGAGCTCCACGGCGTGTTGACCGCCGTGTTCCGGCTTTCGCCCTGGAGAAACTTCGTTGAGGCTTAGACGCTCTAAGCCATGAGGTGCATGGTCGGATGCCCTCTTGTGAGCCGCAGGTGTACTCATACCACTCGACTTATGGGTATAGTTCTTACCCGAGCTCTTTCCATGGGTATCCTCATACCCTTCGTATGAATCGCGCGGGTTCCAGCCACTTTTCCATTCACAGGCTCCAGCACGGCTGCTCCGGTTGTCTAGGGGGCTCAGCCTCGATTCGAAGAGGCGAGCTCTGACTTGGTCTTCCTCCGTCCATGGAGAAGGACCCAACGGATCGTGGTACCGCATAAGACGCTCCACGTAGAGCGTTGGGTGCGTCGCCATTGACTTAGGAAGGTCAATGGTGTATGCGGCACCATGTCTGGCCAGGACCGCAAAGGGTCTAATGAAATGATGCTTCATCATGTTGCTCTCAACAGAGCTAACCACCTTTAGCGGTAGGTTCTTAGTGTCTAACAGGACTAATTCACCCTTTTAAACACACTAACGTTTCCTCGTCCATTTTTATCTGAGTACTCCTTCTATCTGTCCTGGGCCGACACCGTGGTGTCTCTAACCTGGCTGGTCAACGTCAGCCTGTCGTCTAAGAACGACGACAACTGTCTTTTTAAGGCTCTGGCTCAATATTCACGACCTGGGAAAAGGCTTTTCGAGCCTCTCCCCCACTTACGATAGAGGCATTCGTGCCTCCCCGCAAGGTTAGTGGCACCTGGGGGTGTCGTAGCCCATTCAGATAGAACGGGGTAAACCCCGTTGGTGCATGTACCCCATTGTTGAGTGTAAACTCAACCATAGGCAGCTGGTCACTGACCAGGACCGAGGTGCCTTAGCACAGAAGCTCCGAAGAGTGTCTACAAGCACGCGATTGACGCGCTCCGTCTGGCCATTCGTCTGCGGATAGACCGCAGTTGACATCGTCAACTTCGTTCCGAGAAGCTGGAATAGGGTGCCCCAGAACGTCCTGTGAGGCGCTGGTTTCGGTCAGAGACTATGGTATCTGGCAGACCATGATAGCGGGACACGCTATCTAGGAGTTTGTATGCAGTTGTGAGTTGAGTTTATTTGACGCATGGCAAAACCACAACCTCGGTTACCGCTGTTTCCAGAAAGACCTCCAACAGTGTACCCATGGAAGCATCTGGTGGGTCCGCGATGTGACTGGAGCACATTTCCTCGAGGGGGTACATCTGTTTGGCGAGCTGCAATCCCCTATGAGATAGCTTCGCTGACGAAACTTCTCAAGGGAGCGACTAGAATATAATATAATATGACTCGAGCGGCCACCGCGTCCGAGAAACGGATAACGCATCATAGTACAACCGACAGCCACACTACCTCCGTCACTAATAGTGGAGCAGCGATGACTCCCTAACATCACATACACTACCCTGCACATGTCTCTGCAGGTGATGGTAATATCCGATCCAGTGACGAGTCGTCCAGTACCTACAAACTCGCAAATTTCGGTACGCCGCTGGCCTCCGAGCGGAGGAAACAGACGAGGAGTAAGGGCAATAATGAGACGGGAGCTCAAGATTGAGTCCCTCATACCCCTAGATGCACACTTATTACAGGGAGGGTGGGCGCCGTTCTTAAGTCCTTCTGCGTTGCGACATCTTCTATACTGGTAGGAGAAGATTCTGGACTTAATTGTCTTCACGAATGGAGAAATGCAAGTTGTAGCGGACTGAGTAATACCGTGAAAATATGCTACCGCGACATAGCAATGTTAAGCAGTCATGGATAATGTTTAAGCTCCAGGCAAGTTGAATCAGTCAATGCTCTGTTCGCATGGCATCTTCGACACTTTTAGCACGAGTTGAAATCTCCCAAAGCTCTATTATGATATGTGCGACGAAATACGACAACTGTTAATACATGATTCTGCACATGGACTTTGAAATATGGGGAATTTAGGAAGATTGCTTGATCCACCTACCCATGAATTTCTGTTTAAGTTTTTTCAGTTATTCAAAGCTCATTATCTGTGAGGCTATAATACATGCCAAAACACGTACCAATGGACGGTATCGCATACACTCTCACTGTGCGGTCGTGTATCAGCACATCTAGCATTTGTTCCCAGACACATGAACTGGACTGTTTTCTACTGAAACAGGTTTCAGTGTCAAGTAAAGGAATGTCACAGGGACCGGAGTTTGAAGATGAGAAGGAAACTGCAAGTGAGCATCCAGAACCGCAGCTAAATGTGGAGAAGCGGACAGGACATTTTTGGACCGCGATCTTGTCACGTCAATCAAGAAACAAGGGCACTCACTCGACAGTGACACCCGCTATAGTGACCAGTGAATGCGTGACGTCATCCCCGTCAAAACCGATTGTACACGCGGTATCGATCTTGACAGGTAATATTGATCTTCGCTTTATTATAGGTATTGTAAAGCCAGTGCAGTATGGATAGCCACAGATGGGAAGCATAGGACATTAACATTTAATTCAGAGTTGTTTTTACCTTCTACTACACAAGTCGTATTCATCTTCGCCATTCCGGGCAGGGGTATATAAGATTGGCCCTCCCTACTCTACGCGTACACAACGTGAGATCAAGTAACTTCACGGAAGATCGGAGTACCCCCTCCGTTAGTCGGCAGTTCGGGCGCCGTGTGCAAGAGGATCCCTGCGATCTTGCGATTTCGCAGAACCACTTCGCCACAGAATCTTGAGGTATGTGTCCTGTGTCAGTCCTCCGTCGGTTCTGAGACATAATAAAGTGTTTGGGTCGAAACGCTCCATTCCTCTAGGGGTATGAGTCTCATATGAAACAGCTGGGCAGAAGTTTCCAGGATAATTGCACCACGTGGAGAGTTCTAACCAATCAGCGTTCGGTGGATGGTAAATGGGATTATTACCTGGTCACAAACGTTATCGATTGGCTAGAATCCCCTTTATAAAATTTCGATGTCTTATATCGTGCATAGTGAAACCAAGTCACATTTTGATATACGATAAATTTAGAAACATTTTTATCTGAGCTTAAATTCATCAATGCAAAAAGATAGCATATTTATCTTTTATGGGTCATTAATGTTTGTGGTAGAATGTAGAGTAGCATGAACTACTACACTACCTTCAGTATTCAGATGATACGGATACCAGTGAGTCGTCGTCCGAATTCGAACAGTCAGAGTCAGCCAAGTGTGACGATGTGCTTTCGAATTTTCTAGCCACACCCGTTGGTGCCCAGCTGGGACATCCCGACCACATCACGGTGTGGTACGGAGAAATCATCGTTGAGCGTGCGGTTGTACCTTTCAAGAGGGTTTTTGATACGGTTGACTCGTTGAGACTATTGCCATTCCACCATTCGGTTACACTTTCTTGCTCCACGTATTCGTGAAATATTTCCAAAACTTCTTCCAACTCTCTCTTGAATACAGTATACCTTGGTCCCTGCAGTCACGCTTGATCATTCGCCAAACATTAGGGATCCCTCTGATTACGGTATCGCACCGGCGAACCAGGGTACGACCACCTATGCACCCTTCACGCATGGCCAAAGCCACTTCTTCTTCGGTGATTTTTGCTTGAGCATTTTCCGACGTAACACTTGCTTGAAGTGAAAACATCCCACAATTCTAGAATCTGTGTCAGCTTTGATCATCGCCTCCTCAAATCTCAGACGATATGCGCTGGGTCTAGCCGCTTCTTAGATGCAACACAAATGTAGAGGAAAATGTGTTCGTAAATCTGTGAAGTCTTTCCGGATGTCAGCACGTACCAAACTGGAAGATATAAATCAGGATCATACATCATCACAACAACCAGTTGGTAAAAATGAGTTGGTACACATCTGAATGTTGCATCAACGAAAATGGAGCAGGGTCGCTGTTTCAGGTGATCCATTAGATGTGGGTGGGACCAACCAATAACTCGATACAATACCTCGTCTTCGTAATAAGTGAAGTGGAACTGGAAAGTTTTCAGACCCGGGTTGTGCTTGACATCGCACAATAGCTCTATATCAATTCGCCCAAACCTTTCCCGCCCAAAATGGTTTCTTTTTGTCCGATACAGCCGACCCATAATTTGCATAATTTGCTTTGCTCGCTCCTTGGACCATGATGTTGTAGTCACTATAGAATCTTTCTCAGATAAATTGCCACACTTCGCTAGGCGAAAGCGTAACATCGCGAATATTAATTTCATCTGTCTCCAGTAGCATTTGCTGTTTCCAATTCACGAAAGTTGGAGGAGGGACATTTGGAACTTGACGCATTTCTGGAACACAATCAGATTTGTGATTCCCTCGCACAACGACACCCATTCTGAAAATACATAGCTTGTCTAAACACTGAGTGTGGCGGTACGAGCTGCAGCGGTAGTTCCGAGCGGCACCACCTCCATGGTAGAACGAGTACTAGTACCTCCAGGTAATGGACCGATTTAGAACCTCAAACAGGTTAAACACTGTCTGGCAGTATAAATCCACCGTTTGTTAATTCATCTTCAACTTGGCGACCTTCACTCTCTTGACTACTTGCAGCGGGGCTGCGGTATCTTTGTGTCAGAGGAAGACGTACGACTCAGAGAGTCAAAAGGGGAGTTCTATCAGAGAACCCAACCACAGTCCGTAGGGCTAGATAAAATGCAAATTTAATGTCTTGCGGCTGTGCCGCATACGGTGCGAATATCTGCACCTCACTATAGCCTATGGTTAACGCTAGATACTAGCTCAATGAGTGGATCCGAGGCCACACTCCTCAACAGAGGTAACCCTTGTGTCATACAGACGAAAAGAGTAACCTCACGTGTAACCCCGTTACACTACTCAAATACGAACCAGCACTCGATTCTAAAATATCTTTGTGATATCAGGGAGATCAAACTCGCCATTATCTCCAGCTTGATGACCATCACTTTAGCCGGAGTTTGACGATTGGCTTGGTATAATCTCGATGTGACCAGACCACATGCCACTCATGGCGGAGCCATAGCCATCACTAATATCGGAGTAGAAGGAGCCGGAAGAGTTAACGTTGAAGAAGTGGTGGTGATCCATTTTGCCGGGCAGAAAGAAGGGGTTTAACATGGTAGTTGAAATTGTTTCAGACTTGGTAGAATTGAAAGTGAACTTCAGGGAACTACTTGGTGCAGCACCATCACTTTCTGTAGGTAATAGATGGGATGTGTAGAAAACCTTGTCATCTCACCTTATTGTTATATTCAGACTAGTGTAGGGTTTTCATTAGGAACTGCATATTTATTGGTATAATCTATTTTAGACAACCTGCGATACCACTAAAATATTGTATTTTAGGTTTTCTGTAACAACGCATTATCACTGGCTAATATTCCTGGTCTAACTATCACACCTGTCGACCACGATAATTTTTGACCATTAGTTGATCAATAAAAAAGTTGCGCAGGAGTTGACCTGCACAGAGTTTGACCCAAAAAATCACTCCTTCTCAAGTGTTTTACTCAAAAGACCTCTCGAAATATACCGCGAAATTCGTTTCCACACCAAATTATAGTCAAATGGCATCCTTAAAACTCACGTTAAAAAGTTGTAGACGAGGGAATAAATACCTTCAAATAAATTTGGTTGTCGTGTACTACACTATAGTTGAACACAGAGGTGAACAACAACGCAAATGCGACTGGATTGAACTCAAAACTTTTTTGTACTTGTTATAGCACATACTTGTTCAACCCAAGCGATATAAAGTTGCAATCGATGCGGTCGGGTGCTTCCCCTCTTGAAAAGCATTCGTAGCCAAGCAGACTAGGTAAATCCTCTTCAAATGCAATTGCTCTTCTCCTTCGATTCCGTAAGAACTGTAGTAAGCTATTGTCAAACATTTTCACACTCGCTAAATTTTCTTGCATTTTGACAATAGCTGTGGCTAAATTCTATTGCTAATTTCACGTTATCATGAAAATGAATGTTAAGGTTGCTGATTGAGGGACAATGAAGTGTAGTCCATAATATTATGTTCTACACCTCAATTACAGGAGATCTTCCGTCTTCTTCCCCCCATATAAAACCACGATCCGATCATCATGGCGGCCGGCGAGTGCCAGACGAGCAACACCAAGGACTACGACAACGAGGAGGATGATCTACTAGCAGGACCAGAGACGGTGCTGGACGAGGGCGACATTGCGCTGCTAAAGACGTACGGTCTGGGTCCGTACTCGCGCGTGATCAAGCAGGTGGAGGACGACATCAAGAAGGCGCAGAAGGCCGTGAACGACCTCATCGGCATCAAGGAGAGCGACACGGGGCTGAGTCTGCCCAGTCTCTGGGACCTTGTGAGCGACAAGCAAATGATGCAGGAGGAACAGCCACTGCAGGTCGCGCGTTGCACCAAGATCATTAACGCTGGAGAGGAGGACGCCAAGTACATGATCAATGTCAAGCAGATCGCCAAGTTTGTGGTGGGACTGGGTGAAAAGGTCGCCCCTACGGACATTGAGGAAGGCATGCGCGTTGGTGTGGACCGCACCAAGTACGCCATTCAGATCCCTTTGCCACCCAAGATTGATCCTACAGTGTCGCTCATGACGGTCGAGGACAAGCCTGATGTCACTTATGACGACGTGGGAGGAGCTAAGGATGCTCTGGAGAAGCTTCGAGAGGTGGTGGAGCTGCCGTTGTTGCATCCTGAAAGGTTCGTTAACTTGGGTATTGACCCACCTAAGGGTGTGCTGCTTTATGGACCTCCTGGCACTGGCAAGACGCTGTCGGCTCGTGCTGTAGCCAACCGAACCGACGCGTGTTTTATCCGTGTCATTGGTAGTGAATTGGTGCAAAAGTACGTGGGTGAAGGTGCTCGTATG
The DNA here is from genome assembly GCA_008079305.1 of Phytophthora palmivora. Taxonomy (NCBI): domain Eukaryota; phylum Oomycota; class Peronosporomycetes; order Peronosporales; family Peronosporaceae; genus Phytophthora; species Phytophthora palmivora. The sequence goes on along the minus strand of VOQZ01000854.1, from coordinate 9,347 downwards.
GTGCGTGAACTCTTCACGATGGCGAGATCCAAAAAGGCGTGCATTGTGTTTTTTGATGAAGTGGATGCTATCGGTGGAGCACGTAGCAGCTCGGAGGAAGGAGGCACGGATAATGAAGTGCAACGTACCATGTTGCAGATTGTGACAGAGCTGGATGGTTTCGACCCACGTGGTAACATTAAAGTGCTGATGGCTACGAACCGACCGGATACACTAGACCCGGCACTCATGCGTCCCGGACGATTGGATCGTAAAGTTGAGTTCAACTTACCGGAGCTGGAAGGACGCACTCAGATTCTCAAGATCCACGCCAAGAGCATGAACTGCGACCGTGGCATCCGTTTCGAGCTGGTGAGTCGTCTTTGCCCCAACACAACTGGTGCAGAGCTCCGTAGTGTGTGCACAGAGGCTGGTATGTTCGCTATTCGTGCACGTCGCAAATCTGTGAGCGAGAAGGATTTCCTCGAGTCGGTAAACAAGGTCATCAAGGGATACAAGAAGTTCTCGTCGACGCCCAAGTACATGGTCTACAACTAGATCAGACGCTCGGTAGTGCAAGTCAAATGGCAGTCACCACGCGACAGAGGCTTAATAAATACACCTCTTTACATTTGTCCGTGATTCTTATTGTTGAAGTGACAGTAGGTACAGTGCCGGCCAAAAATATAAGAACGACGGTTATCTTTCAATTTTGACGACTAGAATTGCTTTCTGACTCTGAAAATTGGCCAATCAACTCGTCTCGTCGCGACGCGTCGAATGGTGGTCTCCATTTTGAGTTTGGCGCGGAACTGCCGGAGCTGCAGAAAATAACGCCTCCAGGGGCCGGCAAAAAGTAAAAGAACGACTCGGAAAATCGCGTTTATTACTGGTGTAGAAGCGTTATTTAACTAGTTTGTGGCTTGGTTGACATTAGGTACTGCATCGCGTATTAAAACACAAACGCTTAGGTCGTGAATCCTATCACAAGCATGCCTAAAGGGCCAGTGTTTACTAAAATCGAACGCGGTCAAATACTTGCTTTGCGCGACAGCGGATGGAGCCTACAACGCATCGCGACTAAGCTTAAGAGGTCTGAGACAGGCGTTTACCAGTTTCTTAAGGATCCTGAGGGATACAACACCGCACAACGACCAGGAAGGCCCCCCAAGCTGACGGAAAAGGCAACTCGCCGTCTTCTTCGCGCAGCTCACACTGGAAGTTTTAGCTCCTCTCAACTGAAAGAAGACCTCGAGCTACCTATAAGTGCTCGCCGTGTTCGTGGAATCCTTCACGACACTCCAACATTAAAACACAAGAAGCGAAAGAAGGCACCCGCCATGAAACCGCACCATAAGGTTGACAGGATGAAGTGGGCGTATACTCGGGCTCGCTGGACCGAAATATGGAAGACAGTGATCTTTAGTGACGAAAAGAAATTCAATCTGGATGGCCCAGATGGGTTTCAGTATTATTGGCACGACCTGCGGACCGAGGAAGAGGTGTACTCGAAGCGTCATTCTGGTGGTGGGTCAGTGATGGTGTGGGGTGCATTTTCTTCGCGTGGTAAAACAAGATTAGCTATCCTTTCGGGCACTCAGAACAGCATCAAGTACGTGCAGACGCTAGAGACGTACCTAGTACCGTTCATCGAGTCAAACCACCCCCGTACCTGCATTTTCCAGCAAGACAACTGCTCGATTCATGTATCCAACTACACGAAGGACTGGCTTCAAGCTCAAACTTTTGCTGTTCTGCCTTGGCCAGCGCTTTCACCAGACTTAAACCCCATTGAGAACGTATGGGGGACGCTCACCAGACTTGTATATCCAGGTGGTAAACAATACCAGACCACGGAAGAGCTTACATGCGCAATACTCCAAGCATGGGACAAGATCGAGCAGTCCTACCTCAACACACTTATCGATTCAATGCCTAATCGGTGCGCTGATGTGTTGTGTGCCAATGGGAAGAAGACGGCGTACTAAAGTCTCCAAAATAACGCTTCTACACCAGTAATAAACGCGATTTTCCGAGTCGTTCTTTTACTTTTTGCCGGCCCCTGGAGGCGTTATTTTCTGCAGCTCCGGCAGTTCCGCGCCAAACTCAAAATGGAGACCACCATTCGACGCGTCGCGACGAGACGAGTTGATTGGCCAATTTTCAGAGTCAGAAAGCAATTCTAGTCGTCAAAATTGAAAGATAACCGTCGTTCTTATATTTTTGGCCGGCACTGTATCACAAACGGCAAGACCCCGTCATACATGATATCAAGAAAGTCGTGGAATTATCGCTTCTGAAATAAATTTCAGTCTACAACATGGCGTCAAGACCAACTCCAGCGAAGCTCAAGACTCGCTCTGAGTTCTCTGTGACGTTGGAAGTAGCGCCGTCCACTGCGGAATCTTGGTATCGCTACGAGTACAAAGAAGCAGGCTCTACATGGGAGCAAGGCGCGCAGCACGTGGACGCAGCGGTGGGGGCTTCCGAAGTGGTTCTGGACGACCTCAACCCTACCAGCACCTACGAGGTGCGCATCTACGAAGTCTCCAAGGATGCAGACGGAAAGGAGCAAGTGTCAGCACCAAGTGAAGTTGCTGCAGTAGACACGGAAGTACCAGGCTGTGGACCAGACTCGGGCCAAGGCTGTTTGTGCTCCATCCAGTGAGCTGAGCTGAGACCGACGCACTAAGACCCGTACATGCTATTGCAACACAATTGTTCATATTCACACCCTTGTCCATGCCAGAACAGGTACTTCATCTCCCCTTTCGCTCTCCCTGCTTCCCTTTAGACCCAGTGTCAGCGGAAACAACGTCCTGGGCGGTGTCATTGCAGCACCAACTTCCATTTCGACAGTCGTTCGTCCTGGGGTTTACCATCTTGTGACATCTGAGCCCACATCACATCCACGTCCGGCTGCTTCCTCCACCAGGTCAATAGAGTCTCTAGGCCGGACTGCGCTTCAAATGAGGACAACAACGCATCAAGCACGTCTGCTGCGCGACCGCTTTCTACTAAGTGTGAACAAGCCTCGTTCAACCATCGCACTGAGAGAGCATCCTTCGCAAACAACGGCGTCCATAGCTCGCTCAAGTTAACCGCGAGCTGAGGAATGTCGACACGTAAGTCTTCGTAGTCGTCTAGGATAATCTCGATGGCAGCCTCGATATCTTCGGGCGAGATCTTATCACTAGTGAAGAGCTGTACCAGCAATTCGGCCACATCCTTGCGTACGGACTGCTTTGCCTCGAGACTGAACGCCAGCGTGATGTGTACAAAGTGCTGCCAGCGATCCAGGACGGCCTCCAGCTCTTCAATGCATTGCACCACCTCGTTAAAGTCCTTGACTGATAGGTACTCCTCCAGCGTGCTACGCATCTTCCCTGCAATCTCCGGATCAAACTCGTCTTCTTCGTCAGCACCGCCAAAAAAGTCTTCGATGCCATATTCACGAAGGTACGCTTCGACATCAGCCTCATTGGTCCTCATTGCGGCAGGTAGCACGCTCTCCGGCGTGATCTCCTCATCCGTCAACATTCGGATCACTGTCTTCTCGTCGCTCTCCATTTCCAATACAGAAAGCACCTCAGGGAACACTAGGGAGGTAAGTTTGCACTCTATACAGTGGGCCAAAGCTTCTGAAATAATCCACGACAAACCAAAGCAACCCGCAGCAACCAAACGACCGAAGATTAGCGCCGAGTACTGGTGAATGAGCGGCAAATCAATTTTCATGTCTTCAAGGAACTCCATGACATTCACCAGTGCAGCTTGGATAGAGTTCGCGTCCAATGCACCACGCTCGTAAAGTCCCACAAGCAAATCCACTGCATGTTCACGCTCGCTGGTCTTGCCTTCCAATGCTGTGTTAATAGATTGCTCGGCAAATTCCACATGGTACGGATCCGTGGGTAACTCCTGGACGCACGTTGTAGCTTCATCTAGGTCGACAATCGAAATGAATTCCTGAATAATACTCTTGATGCGGGTGGACATTTGTGCCGGGGACAGCTCTTTCGTTTCATCGTGCTCAGACTCATCAGCGTCTTCCAGCTCCTCCTCCTTCTTAGCCACAATAAGATTGCTGCTTTGCTTTGCAAGCTGAGCACTGGAGATCCGCGTCTTATGGCGGCGTCGCGTTACGTCATCGTGTTGGGCATTCTTTCCTTGCTGCTGTAACTTTTGAGCTTCCCTTCGAACCTCCTCTAACGTCTTTTGTTGCATCTCCTTACGTCGAGGCTCCCACATATGGTCTCTCGTCTCTAGGACATCCTTTACCAGGAATCGAGCACGCGATGGCAATTTCGTGTCGTCAGACAGCTCGACCATGCGCAAAATGATGATTTTCATGATTGTTTTCGTTTTCGGTTGGTCAAACTTTTTACCAGCCGTAGCCAACATCTTGCACAGGGCCTCCAAATCTCCTTCGTCGGGAAATCGTACCGCTTGAGCCTGGACTTCTTGACCATCCTCTCCGGGTATCAACTCTAAACCCAGCAAGTAGAAGATGCACCCTTGAACTCCGGATTGTTTGATTAGATCCACCTTGTACAATTCGCCAATGAAGCGGATGTTTCCCAGCATCTTTGCTTTTGCGCGCATCGCTAGAATTTCACGTCGGCGCGGATCAATATCTTCCTCCTTTTCTTGCTGCGGACCAACGTGCTTATTCGTCTTCTCGAATTCACCTTGGCAGCGATTAACAAGAAGACGTGTGAAAGTGGTCTGCGTTGTGGCTGCGTGGCGCGCAACCTCAGCCGACTCGAACGGTCCCCCGAATGGTTCATCATCTCCAATATCGCTGATCTTTCGCTTCGAGTAGTAGAAAGCTCCTGCCTCCTTCTCGCCCACAGCAACCAAGTAATCGCCATGACGGCGGAATTGAACAGAGGGAATGGATGCACAATCGCACGCTAAAGTGGCTGGACTTTCTGATGCACCAATGTCTTCGAGACAGCTATGGGGACTATCAAACGGACCAGCAAACGCAGTGAATGTAGCCTTGTCGATCGCCGTCCAATAGAATAACCCGTTCTCACTGCTCAGCACGCTGAGAAAGTTCCAAGCTGTTTTTATCGTCCGCGTATGAAATTCCTTGCACAGATCAGCATACACATCCGCAAAATTTGGTTCTTCTAATGCTTTGTCCATAATAATTGAAACAATCGAACCCAAGACGGCAAAACTGTCGATGTCAACTGCGCAGAGCTCGTTTGTCAGCTTTGCAAACTTCTCTCTCGTGAGCTTGTTCAGAAGACTTTTTACATGGTTCAGCGTTTTCTCGAGAGCTGATATCTCCTTCCCCTTGGCGGGTTTCCATCGGTTCTCGGACACGGTCAGAGGTTCAATAGGACCATCATATAGCGGTGGTGGAGGCGGTCGACCGTAGCCACCACGACCACCGCCTCCTCCACGGCCTCCACGACCACTGCCACGGCCACCACGACTTTGTCTGTCACGTTTGCCATCTCTCAAACCTCCTTGGCCCCTCATCCCACGACTACCAGACACTGAACGCTCGCCCTTTCGAATACTGCCTCCAATAGATCTTCCAATTCCATAGGCTGCACCAAGTCGAGCTGATGACCGTTTGTTGGCAGAGCGAGGATCACGAATTTGAATCACTTCCACTATGTTCATGTCGGGAAGATCTGCTGGCTTAGGAAGTGCAAATTCCATGAGTCTGTTCTCACAAATTAAACACACCGTAACATAATTCGTTAGCTCTTAGCTGGTCAGAAAAAGAAGACCCATCAACAGCAGCTTACCTTCTCAGCTCTGCTAGGGAATATAATAGCTTCGTGGCCCGCGACAAAGTTGGTCGAGATGGTGCAAGTGATGCCTTCAAGGAAGACTTAAGCGTTCGCACTGGCCTCGCTTCCATCGAAGCTGCCAAGGAAGGCCGGAGTGTTCGAGGTGGTGCCGCATCAATAGACGCTGTAAGAGACGGCGTTTTGGTTGGTCCGGATTCAAGCGATGCCGTCAATGAGGACTTAAATGGAACAGCACGCTGTGCAGCCTCCCGTTCTGCGTTTTCCTTGTCGAGCTTAGCGTAGTATTCGCGGGTCCTCGACTCTTTTTCCACAATACTCGCACTTGGCGCTCCATCATTATCAAAATTATTTCTTGCACCAAGCGGACTTCGTCGTGTATCGTCCTCCATGGAACCCTTGCGATTTAATGGTGCCTTCATCATTTGAGCCAGACTGCTACCACGTTCAAGTTTCCGCGCTTCCATGCGCTCTCGGAGAGTGTCCGTAAGGCGCTTGCGCTCCGCTTCATCAACTACAGGGGTAGCGGGTGTCTTAACCGACGTGTCTTCTTTTTCTTGAGCAGTAGTGGATTTCTGTGGTTTTGGTGAGATCGAATCTCCAGCAAGAGAATTCCTCAGCCCACTTGGCGCCGACGGAGATTGTGTATCTGAAGGATTTGCCAAACGTTCATCCTGAGAGTTGAACTTGCCTCGTGCAGACCCAGCCGGAGAACTAGCGTTTTCTCTACGTAGAGACGAAGCTCCGCCATCCAGCGACGACCGCCGCGATGACGTATCTTGCGTTGGTCTGCCAAATGAGCGCCCAATAGTCCCTGAAGCAGGGCGTTCCTTTTTCACGCGGACATCTTGCGAGCTCTTCGTAGCAGAGAGTGACCCGGACAACGAGGATTTGAATGACGCTGGCCCCGAAGGTCCACTAGATACCCTGCGCAGAGTCTGTGGACCATCATTAAGGTTCGAGCGGTATTCTTCACTGTACCTCTCACTGCGATGACTTCTATCACTGCGATCCGATCGCTGAGACGATACACTGTCCGTGCTGTTTTTCCTAGTCAACCTGGTTCTTGACACAGATCGATTACCAGATTGATACGCTCCGTGTCCTTCACCAGACCACCGTCTTGGTTCCCTACTCTTCGATCGACGTTGTGGCTCGCGACTACTAGAGCGGCGCAGTGACGAGCCCTGCACTGTTTGTCCCTTCTCCCTCTCCTGTCTAGATCCTCGATCTTCATCACGACCAATTGACTGTGCTAAACTGCTCACAAACTTCTTGGTCTGTCCTGTTCCTTTCTGTGGAGAAGGTGAAGAGAGCGAAATGACCTGTCGTGGTCCTTTAGTCTGCACGTGCAAGTCCTTCTTCTGTGGTGCTGAATCTCTCTTCTTGTCACTCTCTACACGAACAAAGCGTTCGTTCTTCTTAGGTGGATCCTGTTGACGTAGTGAAGATCGTAGCGAAGACTGGAACGGGACAGACGGCGCTGCCTCGTTCTTGTTATTGACGTCGTCCACGACCTGCACCGAGCGGCTCTTGATGCTCGAATTAGCTTCGTCCGTCGTTGCTTCACTCACTGAAGTTTGTACACGTCGATAAGTCCCTCGTCCACCGCTTCCTTTACGTCCTAAGCCGCCGCTTCGACCTCCACCTGTCAATATCATTGTCGTTTAAAGGATTTTCACGTTAAATATGGATCCATATGAAGCATCATGGGTCTTGGACTGTAGACAACTGGATTGGGAGCATTTACCTCTGCGGTGAGTGTCTGCACTCGGCTGTACATCCATGAAACAATCACTCTGGTGCTGTGAAGTTACTTGCCTTGCTCGTTCTCCCTCTAAATCATGAAATGTGGTACACACAGTTACGAAAATGGCTACGAAATACAGGTCAATGATTGGCTCCCACTTAAGTATCACTCAATTCTACACTAACTGTTTAATATTCTATATTTACCTAATCGAGAGCCTGCTATTTGGCCAGTCATCGCTTGGGTCATTGCATCACTGGCCTTGACCTCGTGCATGCTCCTTGGTCGTGCGTCTTCTCTCCGTCCTCTCTACAGCACATACAGATCAGCGATGTCTTCTGCTGCTTCGCTGGCGCAGACGCTGCAGAACAAACCGGCACCGCCTGGACACAAGATCATCCGTGAAGGCAATGGTGTGATGATCTTCCCAGAGCAGAATCAGGTCTTCTATAACCCCGTACAAGTGCTCAATCGTGACCTGAGCATCGCTATGATCTCCGAATTTGCGCGCTCTAGAGCCCGTGAACAATTGACCAAGGAGGCGCGTAAAGAGGCCAATGCAGCAGGCGAAGGCGCCACGTTCGTGCCTAAGGACTACACGGATGAGGAGATTGAAAAGCACCTGGTTGACACAGCAGAGGACAAGGGAATCCGCATCTTTGAGGCACTTTCGGCTTCTGGATTGCGCTCGATTCGCTACTTTCAGCAGATTCCAGGGGTCAAGTCCATTCTGGTCAATGATATGGACCCTGCAGCTGTGGAAACTATCAAACGCAACGTTGCATTCAATGAATTGCCATTGGATCGTGTCATTCCTAATGAAGCAGATGCAACTGACGTCATGTACAACCACAGGAAGCCGGTAGACCAGTTTGATGTCATTGATTTGGATCCGTACGGCTCGGCCTCGATCTTCTTGGACAGTGCTGTGCAGAGTGTTACCAATGGTGGTCTGCTCTGTGTGACGTGCACAGATATGCCTGTGTTGTCCGGCAAGCAACCAGAGGTGTGTTTTCTCGCGGTATGGAGCTCTGCCCAATAAGTCACACTACCTGCACGAGATGGCACTTCGAATGGTTCTGCAATCCATCGAGTCGTCGGCGAACCGCTACTCACGTCATATTGTGCCGATCGCGTCGTGCAGCATTGATTTCTACGTGCGTGTCTTCGTCCGCGTGTACAAGTCACCCGTGAATGTGAAGAAAGCAATGACCAAGCTTTCGTATGTGTACCAGTGTGTCCAGTGCGAAAGTTTCCATCTGCAGCCACTTGGTGTGTCGAGCGGAAACAGCTATCACGCCTCCCGCGGCCCGATCGTGGCCAAACATGTGATCAGTGTAGTGGTAAGTACAAGATGGCAGGGCCGATCTGGTCGGCACCCCTCCACAGCCGTGATGTCGTGCTGAAGATCCGCGATCGCGTTGAGAAGAGTACGTCGGAATTCCCCACAAAGCCTCGCCTACACGGACTGTTGACTACGATCTCGGAGGAGCTGGTTGATGCTCCACTGCACTACACTCTTCCGGGCCTGAGCAAGGTCTTACACTGTTCCAACCCCGTATGTCACAGATCCAGGGCGCCATTCGCCACGCTGGCTATGAAGTCTCGCAGTTCCACAAGGTTCCGGAGGCTATCAAGACTACCGCCCCGAACGACGTCATTTGGGATATTATGCGCTGCTGGGTGAAGAAGCACCCGCTAAACAAGAAACGCGACGGTCAGGAAACTCCAGGGAGTCGTATTCTAGCTACGGAGCCCAAGTTTGAGGCCAACTTCTCTTCGAAGCGTCCAGGACCGAACGAGAAGCCGAAAGCGCTGCGCTTCCCTCTCAATCCCGAGCCAAA
>VOQZ01000853.1:0-40926 GCA_008079305.1 Phytophthora palmivora | reverse complement strand
TGTTGAAGGTGGTCACTTGGACCTTTTTGTCAAGATCAACGTCAGTTAAGCCTGAATAAGACGCCATTAGTGTTTTGTTAAGTATACGGGGATCGCCAAATGGGTACTTAATGGAGAAAACATAATCTAAGACCCCTCTTTAGTGCCATCCATCGTCACTTCAGTGACTGTACACATCAACGCTTGTCCATGCCGTCTTCCCGCCCGCTGTACGTCCGCGTGCTGGACCACGTACTGCGTCGCAGCTTCGGACATCCACTGAGCGTGCAGCTTCTGGCATTGAGTTCCCTTGTCTTGCTGTTGAGTTTCCTCTTGTTCTCATTGGCTCCGTGGCTTGATGATAAATCCCACCACTATTTGAGGCAGCTGCTGCCCTCATTTACCATCCAATTCGACTCATTCGCCGTGGACCACCTCGTAGTGTTTGCAGCCATCTCGCCACCATTGACATGGCTACTTTTGGTTCATGTGGCTTATTCTCAGATTTCCTCGCGTGTTGAAGTTGCCTTGTTGCTGTTACGAGTTGCCAGTTGCCTTACTGTGAGTTTCTCACTCACAGTGTTATTAACCGAGTTTTTATCTCGAAGAGCCATGTTGGCTCTTGTGGCTCTGGCTTATGCCTCATTGGGACTTTTGTACTCATGGAGTGTACCGGTCTGGAAATGGTACCAAGAAGAGATGCGCACCAAGGGATTGGTGGGCTTTCTACCTGAATCCATGCAAGAGTTACTACTCCAAACGTCACTACTGGAGTGGTTGACAGACACCAGCTTTTCCGACAAAGTGGCGCCATTTTTGCCATTTTTACTGCCATTAACAAGACAGGAGCAAATGAGGTTGATGGAGCAGATGCCACCCGAGTCCCAAATTATGATGACCAAACCCGGACTTATGCCGTTGCTGCCAAATTCCGTGCAAAAGGTCTTACTGCCAGCGGAAGATAGTGACAGTGACCAGGAACGAAGGCAGGAGGTGAGAAGTGAGCGAGCGTTGATGGTGTGTGAAGAGACGAAGGAGGTGAGAGAAATTAGGATGGAACAAAGAAAACTACTGACTGTCGCGCCGTCCACTACTTCGGGATTTGATTTCCATCGACCTGATGTCGTGAGTACTGTACGAACACCGCCATCAAGGGAACAGGTGATGAACGAGATTGTTACGTCGAGAGTGTGGAATGGATGCAAGGAGTTGGTGAAGATGCCGAGCTCGAAGACGCTGAATCGCACGGCTGCAATGTCGAGTGCGTTGCTGGTGATGCAACTGTACGCATCACGAGGTAGTAGCGGAGGGTGTTTTTGACGTTTGCACAGTTTGTGGCTGCGTCAGCGTTGAGTTCAGTGGCGTGTTGTGCCATTTTCCTGCGTTTTGTGCAGTTATTGGATTTAAAGTGGACCTCGGGTCACACGGTGCCGCTCTTACGCTATGCGAGGCAGTATTTGTTGCGTAGCGGAAACGCCGCAACGCCACAGATTTCCGATCAACTTGCTAATGGAGGTTCTGTGACGCTGCGCACAGCAGCTTCGTCGGTGTCTGTTGTGATGGCAGCTCTGTATGTCCTGCGGAAATTTCATCGCTAGGGCATCAAGGTTCCGTTCGGACAAAATTTGTCCTCAGTGCAGAGTGAATTGTTTGACACAAGGCGAAAATTGAAATTACGTGTAAATAGTTGTTACCACGACAACGACTGAGCAAATTACGTCAACTGGAAAGTAGGTTGACACGAGTGTCCTGTTACTCCTTCAGGAACTCGGAATCTAAAACTTTGTCCAAGCATCGTAAATAATTCATGTTGTAATGAACGCTTCAAGTGGCGAGTTGTTGACTTCGTCACACTACTCGTCTCATCTTCTCATCAGGTATCTCCTCCGTCACCCCCGACACGTCAGTATCACTCTCGTCAGTCGCACCAACGGAGATCTCAATGAACGAATAGCGTCTCCACCACGTCCTCTCGAGTCTCCAGCGGATCCCTTTGCTCTTGAACTTGTTCTGGTTGTTCATGCGTGTCAATTGCAATTGCAATCGACTTTCTGCCTCTTGCACTTGCGTTGCAGCACAATAGAGTGACAATCCCAATGTGCAGATGCAGCATCCGTAGCCGAAGCCTTTGCACGGCAGACAGGGCCAATGGTCCATCAATGCGTCGTTAATGGTGGCAATCCTCTTGGCAAAATCCTCACGAGTCATCAACGTCCTCAGCTGCTCCGACTCTGGGTACTCGTCGTCATAACTAGACGCCAATCCATTGACAAACACTTCACCCGTTGGCTCCAGCACCGCCAAACACACGCGACCCGATGCAGCCATGTTCGTTATCTGATCTTATTTGTACGGACTAAATGGGACTAATAAATGTAGCCATTTAGTGGTGGATGTAGCCATGTTGTTGGCGTCGTTTCGTGTGTGCAAAGGTCAAGATGCGAAGGAGTTGGACAGCATTCGGTCTCCGAGATCGCATCATGGCGCGCGTGGGAGCTCTAGTAGTCACATGTCGGAGCCTTCTGCTAGGAATTGGTATCTGCATCGACTGTATCTGCGCTCTGAGTTTAAAGAATGCCTCCGCGTGATTGAGGGTGTACTCAGAGAGCATCAGGGACTGAGCGAGTATCCGCTCTACGTTAAGGCATTGATTCTGCGTCACTCGGGACGGATCCAAGAGAGTTTGCAGCTGTTCCAAGCGGCGGCATGTCTGAATCCCGAGAATAAAGAGAATCTCAAACAAGTGGGGAGATCACTCTATCTCTTGGGCAAACACACTGCGGCCATTGAAGTGTACGAGGAGATCTTGACCATGGGACGTGTGGATGACTGGGAGATCTATCATAGTATGGGGCTCTGCCACATGTACCTCAAAGACTACGATCGCGCGGCACAAAACTTCCAGCGAGCGAACACCATCAACCGTCACGACGCGACTTTCCTGCAACTTGGCAAAGTCCACACGCTCCGTGAGGATTTTAAAGCTGCAATCAATGTGTACTTGGAAGCACTGGAGTTCTCACCAGAGAATCCCGAGATTTTGACAACTCTCGGACTGCTCTATCTACGTGTGGGCGAGAACTTCCGTGCCTTTGACTACTTGGGTAACTCACTCACACACGACCCTCGCAACCCGAAGACCATTCTTGCTGCAGGCTCGATCATCCAAGACCACGGCGATATGGACGTTGCTCTCGTCAAGTACCGTGTCGCTGCAGCTCAAACGCCCAATTCGGCGCAGCTTTGGAACAATGTGGGAATGTGCTTCTTCGGCAAGCAACGATACGTGGCATCTGTGGCATGCCTCAAGCGTGCGCTGTACCTGGATCCTTTCGAGTGGATTACGTCGTACAATTTGGGACTCGTACACCTCAACACCGGTCAGTACGCGTCTGCTTTCCACTTCTTCAGCGCTGCTATCAATCTCAAACCTGATTTCCCGAGCTCGTACATGTACTTGGCTATCACATTGAGTCGTCTGGACGACTTTGAGAACGCTTGCAGCGCATTCGACAAAGCCATCGAGATGGAAAGGTAAGATGAAGAATGCGTGACTACCATATTGAAGCAAACGTCTGACGATTCTTGCTGTGCATTATTGGCTTGACGAGTTAGAGATCACATGTTTCACCTCAACTATGCCATCACTTTGTACAACAACGACGAGATGGAGCGCGCCAAGGTGCAGTTTGACCGCTTTGAGGAAATCTTCGAGGGTTTGGACGAAGAGGCTCGCTCAGCAGACCCAGAAGTGCAGGAGCAGCGCCAAGCTCTGCTCAACGCGTTGGTGGACTGATAGCTTTTGGTTGTAAGTGTAGAACGAGAACGCGGCTAGCCACAGCTATGAAGCCTTTGTCCGAAGGGGACTTAGCTAGCTTCCATGATGATGGATGAAAGATGAGATCTACGTTCTTCAACGTCCTTCATGTAAGCGTTTTAGTTTTCAACGCACTTTCTAGTGGACTGCCTCGAGCACGAGAGGAATGACTTCGCAGTTCGCGGGATGGATACGAATACCCAATACGACAGCACACACGGACTCCATGAAGCCCGAGTGCGTCACCACTGCAACGTTCCGCTCGGGAATATCGCGGAAGAGCTCGAGCAGGAACTGCTTTACACGAGTTTGCATCTCCTCGTCCGTCTCGCGGTGCGTTGGTGTCCAGAGCACGTCGTTCCTCGGTCTTGATGGCTGAAAAGTCCACATCCGGAAACTTGAGCTGTAGCTCTGAGACCGAGCGCCTCTTATCACACGTGTGACAGCCAAGAACTTCCCGGCAGCTTTCCATGCACACAAACGGCGTCTCGGGTACTTGGTCCTTAGCGAAAAAGTTCTTGGCTGTCTGGATGGCACGGGAGAGCGGCGAAACCACCACTCGCTCAATAGGAGGCATACCTCTCTCCAGCTCTGCCTTGACACTGTTCGGTCCTTTGCTCAGAGCATCATTTAGACCAAACGGCGTGAGATCTGCATCCAGGTACTTGTCTTGGAACGCGAGCTCGGATTCCCAGCGTTCCGAGCCAAAGAGCTTGTCTGCCGCGTTGTGAATCCCCTCCGCATGACGCACAAAGTACACGACTTTCACTTGTCGTGGGACACTTGCATTGCTTTCGGGTTTCTTCTCTAGCTGGGCGATTTTCCGCTGGAGCTCGTCCCAAGATGGTGGCACCAGTTGAAATCGCTTCAGGAGCGACACGGCCTCCGCACTTTCGACGGTCTTTGGGGAGAAAAATCCATCGACAGCTCGGACTGAAGTGGGAACAGGGGTGGTTGCGCTACCAGCATTGGTCGCATTGAGCTCACTTGCCTCGGTCATTTCGGCTCCTACTTCAGGCTAGTTCTGCTTGGTGTCAATGGGACAATGGCGTCCGGCTAGTAGCGAGCCGTTACGATCCCCTGTCGAAAGTGATAGGCGGAATTATGAATCAGACGTGGCAACTAGTGTAGTTGCTCCAGCTGCAGCGCATTTAGCAGCGATGTTGCCTTCCTACACTAATGCGCGCTGTTGTTTTACACTCCGTCGATGTTGACGCCCGCAAATCGCTGCATGTGTCGAACCACAGGTCAACTAACTTGGTGATTGCTGAATCATTGTAGCGTTTTGTCTCGAAACAAGTGACCATCCTGACGAGATCATTCGCATGATCGACGTCTTGTGTGAAGTTCAAGAAGTTCCTACTGCTCTCCCGCCTTGCAGTAATTGTTACTTTTCAGACCGGTGGTGGCTGCTACTGGCAGCCTGCTCCTAGCACTTCGACAAGAAGTCTGCTGAAGTCTACTGCCGTCTTGCTGGAAACCAAAGTGGACTTCGGCTTACGCGATCAATGTTCAAGTGGTGTCGCAGAAGCTCATCGTTCTCGTGTAATTGATGGTTGAATTTTCTTTCCTACGGTCGAAATACAAATATCAACATTAGAATCTCGATTTTTCTCACCTGAGAAAACCAGAAATTGTGAAAAAACGTGCACAATTTCTGGTTTTCAAGGCTTTCATTCTCACTTTTGCCTCGAGAGCCACAGCCAACCCCAACATGACACAAGACGTGAAGAAGACACTGGACCGACAAAGCCCCGAGACCAGAGCCCCAGAGCACAAGCGCGTGCGGCTCAGTCCACCGACGTTGCCTCAAGTATCCGCTTATCTGCCGCCGCTCCGGAACGTCACTGCTAAGAGCTCCACCTCCACAACCCCAATAGCCCCAGGAAACAACTCCCAGAAGCTGGTAGAGCTTCGTCGCAAGTACTTGGGTGCCATCTCCATGGTCATCCAGGAACTCAAGGCCGTGCTGACCTACGGCCCCGGGTCTGCGTCTCCTGATGCGCCTGTGCCACCTGCCGTTGTGCTGAAACTAGTGCGCACAGTTCAGACGCTCGAGAAGCTTCAGGGACTGCTATTGATGAACCCGACGAGGTTGCGGCGGGTGTCACAGACTCAGCTGGAGACTGTCGAGCAGCAGATTAAGAAGAATCTGCTCCCACTCGCGACTCTGTTTCGCAGCTTCGATCGCGAGAAAGGAGGCGACAGTGCACAAACAGCAGCAGATATTGGAGAGAAAACAGAGCTGAAATCTCCACGCTCGCCGTCGGGGGTGTCTGTTGCACCACTGCCTCGACATGACTGGCGCTTCCTGTCGATGGCGCTAAGTCTGCAGTTGTAGTTTACGTTTGTAGTCTTCTTGATAACGAATGAGCTAATTTATTCAAGAAAGCGACTTGCCTTTGATTGCATGTCCAGCCAAAACGGAAGCCTATGAGGTCCGACTGGAAACATGCATGTATATCAAATATCTCCAATTATGCATGAAACAGATCTAGCGTGGTATCGACAGCTCCTGCGCTTTCCCACTGCCGAATCACTTCTCGCGAGCGAAGATCGGCTTGACGAATTGGCTCAGGGATACGATACTGCGAGCATGCTTGGGCGATTGCCACGCTCGTGTCCAATGATAGCATGTGCCCCACCGACACGTAGACGGGATTCTTGACGCCAGCAGTACCACACAGCGCCGCTCCCCAAACCTAAGATCGCAAAGCACATCGCAGCCTCATATGAGCAACCAAGATGTAGACCACAGAACTCACCTACCTTGCCGGATTTCCCTGTAAGCTTGACAAGGTCGTGATTTTCTTCTCGGGCTTTGGCCATCAGACCTTTCACATCGGGTTTCGTGAGACCATCGACATGGAGGAACGTTTTGCCGACACCAATGGTGGGGATATTCTCCAGCACACCGAAGTGAGAGGCCAACCCGAAGCCTTGGGGATGCAAGACGCCATTGCCATCCACCAGTGTCACATCAGGCAGCAAATCTTCATCAACAAAGAGACACAAACTCCGTGAGTCGTGACGAAATCTCAACACATCAGTCTGTACCCACCTGGACGACGTCGACGGAGATCATCATACAATTTCGTCAGTGCTGGCACCTCTCGGAAGGCCAAGAACCCTGCAATATACGGAGCTGGGAGCGACACGTAGGTGAAGGCCTCGTACAACACAGTCTGCGAGAGGAAGTCGAGCACCACGATGGAGGCGCACGCATGTTCGTCCGAGCCTTTAAGAAAGCTAATATCCACTCCAGCCACTCTATTGAGCGCTTTGCCATTGTTGGTCTCGTCAATTGGAGTTGCACCGACAGCATCAGGATGGAGCTGCCACTGGACCACATCCGTCTCGATCAACCGCTGCTTGAGTTCCAGCTGTTCCGCTGTGTTTCCCAGTCAAGATGAGGTGAGAGCAACAGAACAATTGATGCAAACAGAAGATGACGCACTTTTCCACTGCTCATGCAATGTTGCCATGGTGGACTCGTGACTTGTGCGTACTTTATGATAATGAACACATGTGGGATTTTCTACCAAAGTTGCCTTTTTCGTGAGTGAAGGTCTCGTGAAGTTGAAGTTTCATTGAATTCACTCCACTGCCACTACAGGGTCTTCAGGCAGCAACTGCTTCACAAGCTCTTTCTGCTCGGCCGAGAGCATCGTCGGAAAGCGAATTTCGTGGTGGACCAACAGATTACCGCGCTGGGACGGGTAATTGTGCACAGGCATGCCCTCGCTCTCCACCGTGCGAACCTCAAAGGGTGTTGTCACTCGCGAGTTCGTAAGCACCACGGTGCGGTCGTCCAGATGCTTCATGGGCTTCTTGTAGCCCAGCAATGCCTCCTCCAGTGAGATCTCCAGGTCGTAATGAAGGTCGTCGCCGGCGCGACTGCAGCATCAATCACAAGTTAGCATCATCTCATAGTAATAGCGGCAAGAAGTATTTCGTACCGGAAGCGGCTGTGAGGCACCTGGTGCAGACGGAAGATGACGTCGCCCGGCACCATACCAGGGCGCTGCTCGCTCTCGCGCTCAAAGACAATCTGATGCGTCGACGGCATACCCCTTTCAATCTCAGCAGTCAGCACCTTGTCCTCCTTCACAACTTTGTTGCCATGGCAGAACGGACACGCATGCTTGAAAGTCTTGCCACGTCCGCCGCACTTGGGGCACGGCTGCTGCATCTGCACAGTGAATCCTGGACCCATTTTTTGCTCCACCAGCACATGTCCCGATCCACCACACGTCTTGCATGTCGTGGTTTTGCCTCCTTTAGCTCCCGTGCCACGACATTTACGGCAAATAACATTGCGCGCGAACTGTGCCTGCTTCTTGGCGCCATTATAGAGCTCTTCCAGCGTTACAGGCACATCTACAGCAGCGTCAGGGCCGCGCTGCTTGCCGCCACCTCCGAAGAAGGCGTCAAAGGGGCTGGAAGGACGTCCACCCGACTTTTCCTCGCGCTCGAGACCCTCAAACCCCTCCAGATCGTACACCTGACGCTTCTGTGGGTCTGAAAGCACCTCATAGGCACGAGAGATCTCGTGGAAGCGGCTTTCAGCTTCCTCGTCGCCTTTGTTCTTGTCTGGATGATACTTGAGACTTAGCTTGCGGTACGCCTTCTTGATCTGGGCTTCGGATGCCTCCATCGTCAGTCCCAGCGCTGCCACAGTCACACCTCGATAAGATATCCACTTATCTTCTAAAAATAATTCAATCGATTTTCGACGTACTCTCGTAAAAGTCGACATGGTCATGCTCGTGCTCGTGGTGATGCTCGTGGTGGCCCCCGTCGAAGCCGAAGTTGAAGCCGAATGCGTGAACATCACTCACAAACGTCAGCAGAGCTAGCACTAGAGCAAACAGCAGCAGGAACGAACTCTGTCGTCGCACAGCCATGACCACGCACCACCAGCTTATGAGGCTCCACGTGGATAATGACCAGGATACGACACCTTGGTATTTAGTGTTTTCTACACCAGATTGTCAGCAAATGGCTACATGACAACTTTTTCATGCAAGTGTCTAATAGTCTATAGTACCACACACCAGCGATCGAAGAACTTTGGACTCTCGTCTAATTGTCCATGAACGTTCGATCGATCCATCTTAGTGAGCATTTTAGTGCCTGTCGGTCTTCCCTCGAGACGCTTCGCAGCAGGAAATAGGCGCATGAGTTGACGAATATCGTGGTCCGATACGTACGGGTCCAGATACCAGTCACGAGTCTTCACGCGTGAATCATTGTTAACACCAGGAGTGCCGTTCTTTTCAGTACTTTCGCAGTGACTGAAGTTCAGCGCGAGTACCAACAAAGCTAGCGCGTTGTGCGTGAATTCGGAATCGCCGCTTTCAACGAACACCGAGTCCGATACTGCAGCAAACAACAGAAATGTTAGAAACTGAGCATAACATATTGAATAACGCCTGAAAAGCGTTATAGCTCATACGTACGTTTCCACGCCACAACAGTAGAACTCTCAAGATTCCACTGCAAAGCAGCGCGAAGTCCCACCAGAAAGGGGTGACAGCCAACGTTAGACATGTGCTTTTCGATAAACACCTCCATACGCTCCATCATCTTGGTGTGGCTATCGATCGTGCGCAAGTAGTCATGCTGCACACGGACCGACAGTTGTTGACATCCGTTGTCATCCGTCCAAAGCTCAAAATTGGTTCCTTGACTCTCCTTGGCTCGGGTATCGAATTCTGCATACTGCAATATTAACCATCACTGTCAGACTGAGCTCCACCATACTGCCATTCAGCAGTGTATTTAGTACCCTCTGATTCGAGACATGATCGTGATATCCCGCCCGTACTTCATTCTTCACCACTTCCATCATCTGAACGCTGACAACCAATTCCCCAATCAGCGTTTGATCATCATAGGCCCCTCAATACTCACTCACGTCTGGTTAAAATTCTCCTCGTGGCCAGGTACCATGCACTTTTGGAGTCCCAGCATCTGTACGATCTCATTGAATTGTTCATCGGCTCCTGTGTCTTCCACTGCCGAAATGCTGCAGCAAGCACACACATCACCGTCAAAAAAGAAAGTCGTCGACTTTCCACATTAAACTACAGCAGTGAACCTGATTTCGTCCACTTTGCTCGCTTCAAAGAAGTCTAAAACGCGCTTGGCTGCTTCGTCCTTATCGTAATAAAACTTGGCGCAGAGTTCGCGCCAGCGCTGTTGGCGCACGACGCGGCTGTCTTCCAGCCTTGCACACTGGCATCCTGAGGTACAGACGCACATAACGATCCGTCAGAATTCGAGCACCTTACACCACTAGCTGGCATATACGCCACCATCAGCTCCCATGATCTTCAGATGTGCCAAGCTGCTCAGTGAAACGAAAAATTAACAAATATTGACCAATCAAGACGATAGTATCAATGTAGCCATATTTCGTGGTGATGTCAAGTGGACAAAGTTGTCCTTCAAATCTAGTGTTGGTCCTTTTAACCGATCTACTGCCTGGTGTGTTCAATTGGACAGCGCCTCGAGCACGATCGGAACGACCTCGCAATTACTTGGTCGCACTTTGGTGTCCAAAGTGACGGCACAGATCGCCTCAATAATACTAAGGTGTGCTGCTACAACGACATAGCGCTGTGGAATCTCACGGAAAAGCTCCAACAGACACTCCCGTGCGCGCTTTTGAATCTCCTCTGTCGTCTCACGATGCGTCGACGACCACATTTGGTCTTCTTCGTCCTTCATGAGAGAGAAGTCGACGTCCGGGAACCTGCGCTTTAATTCCGAAAGTGGTCGTCGCTTGTTGCACGTGTGGCAATCTAAAGTCTCGCGGCAGAGTTCGATGCAGGTGAACGGCTCGTTCGGCACCTGCTCCTTGGCGAAAAAGTTCTGCGCTGTCTGAATGGCACGCGAGATCGGAGAGACCACAACCCTCTCAATGGGAGGCATGCCTCGCTCCAATTCCGCCTGGACACTCGGTTGTCCTTTGTTCTGCGCGTCCTTAACACCAAACGGAGTCAACGGGGCGTCCAGGAACGCGTCAGTGCGTGCGAACTCGTCCTCCCATCTCGGCGAGCCGTACTTGGTGTGGGCCTCGTTGTGCGTACCCTCAGCGTGACGTACGAAGTATACGACCTTGATCTGTCGCGGCGTTCCATCCGGTCGTTTCTCCTTCTCCAGTTGTGCCAGTTTTTGCTGGAAGTCGCTCCAGGAAGTTGGAATCATCTCGAACCGCTTAAAAAGCGGCAGTGGCGTGGTCACATCGTTCTCGATCGGTGTCTTGGCCGCAAAGAAGCCATCGACAGCCTTCACAACTGCTGGGCTGGCGGAGATCGAGCTGGCGCTGGGGGTATCTG
Source organism: Phytophthora palmivora (assembly GCA_008079305.1). NCBI lineage: Eukaryota > Oomycota > Peronosporomycetes > Peronosporales > Peronosporaceae > Phytophthora > Phytophthora palmivora. The sequence goes on along the minus strand of VOQZ01000853.1, from coordinate 29,784 downwards.
TGGTCTCGGTCATGGCGCAACTACTTGTCCGATTTGGTGCTAGGAGACGTCGAGCAGCTACAGGTATAATTAGTCCAGCGTAAGATTACGCAGCACGCAATTATAGCCAATCCCGATCGCCCATCACGACCACTTCAACCACTTGCAGTCGTTGACTCGCCTAAGCTGCATGGATCAGTATTAAATAGTGACAGTCACTGCTGTTCTAGGTTACAAGCAAAAACATCTTTGAAATAACACGCGTTCAATGCCTCTCTCTGCGACTGTAGAGATCGTCGAGGGCTTGTTCGCACCCAAAGCGTCTACTTCAGACACCGGCTTGTCACTCTTCAAGCGGTTTGAGCGAGTTCCACCGTCCTGGGATGCGTTCCACCAACAAATTAACGTCATGACCAAGTGTTCGCGCAATGTTAAGGTCGTGTTTTTCGTCCGTCATGCTCAGGGGTCGCACAATGTGGCGGAGCAGATGTACGGAGTTGGACGCTGGGAAGACGAATTCGCACGCACTGACGAGTTCCTGGACCCGGATTTGACCCCGTTTGGGGTCCAAGATACCAAGATAAAAGGACCTCCGAGTATCAAGGCTGAATTGAAGCAAGGAATGCCATCAATCGAGCGGGTGGTCGTGTCACCGCTCTCGAGGGCTATTCAGACGGCACAGACCTTCTTCGCTAAGGACCAGGTGCCGAACCAGCCGTTGTTGTGCATGGAGAACTGCCGCGAGGTGCTCGACTGCTACACGTTTGATAAACGACGCACGCTGTCGGAGCTCAAGCAAAGGTTCCTGGACGTCGACTTTTCCCGGATCGAAGACGAGCACGACGTACTGTGGTCGCCAACGCACCATGAAACAGAAAAGGAGATTCACGAGCGAGCAAAGAACTTCTTATTAGAGCTGTTTGATGCAATCCCAGAACGATACGTTGTCGTGGTGTCACATGTCTGCTTCATTCAGGCAGTGTGCGCAGTCACCATGGGCATCCATTTCCGTCCTGACAATTGTGAAGTTGTGCCATTGGTGGTGGAGGCCACTTGATGACGAAACGAGATTGACATGGCTGTAGTCTTGCATTCCAAGCGGATATCCCTCAACACGACGTATATTTACCTTTCGTTGATCCTCGATCCATTGAAATGATCGAGCAGCGCTGACCGTCCATTCTACTACTTGTTGATTTTGCGCCTCGATCCACACCGACGCTAACTCAACGATATCATCAGGACGTATGCAACAGTGAAGACCATGGGTGGCCTGTTGAGTACGTCGTCATCACCGCCACCTGCTGAGCAGAAGCGCATCATAGCAAAATTTCCGAGTATCGCTCGCTCTGATCTGCTATTCCTCGATGAAGTGAAAGCTGAACGTGCCACCTGGAGTGAAGAGGGTATTTGCCGAACCATCCAACGCTTTTTCGGCTTACTGCCTGATTCTCCGGTAAGGTGAATTTACCGATTCAAGGAGATTCTGTGGCTTCTGCTGACTTTGAAATACAGGGAGAGGTTTTGAAGAAGGAGCAGCAATATCCGTTGTTCAGGAGACGATCCGCGTACGGATCAAAGATTGATTCATTGTGAGATTCAGTGCTTTCGAAGCTGACATTGGATGTGTTGATTATTTGGGCAGTGCATTTGTGTTTAACGCAGGCGATCGTGCAGGAGCTGTCATCGCCATCCAACAATTCTATCGTCGATATCATCGCTTGCGGGTATGGCACGAAGTGAGCAATCACATGGTACAGCTTGCTCGAGGTCGACTCGATGCAATACGAGAGCGCGAACAGGAAAATATTTCGGCAGCTAGCTTTCGGCTCTTGCTCGTCGAAGGATTTTCGGCAAGCAAAGTTCGTGTCTCCGGGGCGCTAAAGACAATTCAGCTACGGTTAGTGCTGAATGCTGGAGCTGGAGAGTGCTATCTCACGTGGATACCTTCAAGGAAAAAGAAACCACGAATCAATTTGCGTAGGTGATAGCGCCTATTACTTGACGCTTTTATCGTGTAGACGATTGATCTAATCTGCTTGTTTCGCAGACGACATTGAACAAGTCATTCCCGTTTGCAAAGAAGGGAACCCAGAAGCTCCACGGTTGTCGAAGAAAGTGAGTCACCGTCGCGGGATTATTATCGTGTGTAACCACCGCGGACGGGTTGTACTCGAAGGTGCAACCTACCGAGAGTGATATTACAATTCATATGAATTAGGACATCATAGGTCAATTACGTTTCTTTAGAGCTGCTAAGGATTAGTCATGTTGGTGAATTGGTTTCGCCATTACTGATACTTGAAATAATTCAAAACAATTCGATACCAAACAGAAGACTGCAAATTCATTTTTAATACCGGTGTATACCCGTTGCACTTTTCATGTCAGTATGAGCTTCGTCGCAGGCAGTTCGACGTCATCGTCGCGGCGAGATCCTTTTCAGTTCAAAGAAGATCGATGACGGTGACAGCGCACGCGATCGCTGCACCTCGATCTGTAGGTACAACAGTGATCGCTACGCAGCCGCAGTTGACCCGGTGATCATGACTCCTCTTCCTCCTCACCTTCTCTCCAGCATCGATCGCATCAACGCTGCTCTCGAAGTTGCTGTGGCACAACCTCTACCAGCAACTGGCACGCTGCGTGTGTGCCAGGCAACGGAAGATGAATGGAACGCGTTTGTTGACACCGACGGACACATCGTTCGACCCAATTTTCTTGAGTGGTTTGCTGACACTGGAGAGATCCACATCATCGAGTTTGCCGATACTCCACACGAGATTTATATTTATCAGTTTACACAACGTACTTCATTTAGCAAACAAAATGTTAATCAACGGCTCAATGGCTACATGGCAGCCGCGAATTCTCAGGGGCGACGATGGTGTCCAGACCTCAGTTATGGCCCCAGCCGAACAACAACGGGATCCGTGCTTCCCCCAGGCGTTCCAACATTTGCCGACTTTCGGACGATCAAAATTGAGATTGGCGTCTCACAGCCGTGGGGCATGGCCCAAGGACAACTCGACCACAAGGCGATATCGATATGGGCTGTAATGCCAGGAGTTGAGTACGTGCTGTGTGTGAAGTTCGATCCCGACTTTTCGAATGCCGAATACAAGTTGTACGATGCTCGAGTAAACCCACTGGTGCAGTTGGCTCCACTTCCAATTGTCGCTCCAAGAACCGTGATACAGTTGGACGGACGTCGAATCCTCGGTATTCCGCCAGGGATTGCGCTCCCAGTAGGTTTCCCGGCTACTCTATCGGTGGATTTGTACTCTCCATTGGTCAGGGCAATACGCCAGTAAGTTACTGGCAGTAACCACTCCCATTCTCTGCCAAACACCCGCGTCCAATTTTTCCGAATCTTCGTGAAGGTTTCTACATGCTCACCACTCTTGTTGTTACAATTGACAAGCATGCACAATCGCTTACTGTCCGAGAAATCTCCCCAGTGCAAGCTAAGTAGCGCATCACCAAGTTCTTTCTTGTCACATGTTACATTTATACAACCATCAAAAACAGTCATTAAAAGCGCAATGTCAAGGCTGCTAAATTTATTGGTTCAACCTTTCCGATATAGAAGCGCGCAAAGCTGAAGCTGCAAATTATGAAAGAGCCTATTGATTGGGTTACTAATTAATGGATGGGGTAAACTCATCACAGATATTTAGTTGACTTTAATGAATGGGGATCTCTACATTTTACATTATTTTTATTCCAAATTTTAATGTTAAAACGTAAAGTTTTATTAGTAACATACTGAGATGTTGTACATTCCTGAACAATACCTCGCTAGGAAAGAGCGCATTGAAGCATCCCAGAAACACTACTACCAGCGCACACATGTAACGGGGTCACATGAGGGGTACCCCAGACAGGGTACCGCCTCTAGAAGTAGATGTACTTCTGTGGTATTCGTCTTGTGAATTCTCAGTCATAAGTGGTGTGGACCACACCACTGTCACGTAGGATGGGTCAACCAATAGCATTTGACCTACTTTTAAATACATATATAGGAACAAATTAGAGTTAATTTGTGACGGGGTTACATGAAGGGGTACCCTAGAAAGGGTACCGCCTTTAGAAGTAGATATACTTCTGTGAGTATCGGTTTTAGATACTCTGTTGTGGGTGGTGTGGACCACACGACAGGTGTGGGCCACACTACTGCCACGTAGGTCTGGTGGCTGAGGGCCAACCAATAGCATTTGACCTAACTTTTATATGCATATTAAGAAGTTAATTAGGAGTTTGTATTACAGGCCAAATGGACCTAATTAACTATAAATAAATCAGTCTAAAACTTACGCTAAACTGGCTATTAAGTCCCCTCAGACCAGGGACTAGTGAACTGCCGTTCACTTAGAGTTTGTATACTCTTGATAGCACGTTTCCTCAAGCAAGGTGCTCGTGTGACCCCGTCACATTGGAGGAAATGCCCTCCGAAGCTTGGCGGCTGCTACGCCGGCCGAGCAGGTCGAACGCATCGAGGCGTTCGACACGTACGAGAGAGGGCTTATCGCCCACGTACAGGGGCTGCAGGCCCCCGTGGCTGAGATGAAGTCAGCCCAACCTAAGCCGTTGAGGCTTAAGGTTAACCCCTATGAGGGGAAGGAGGGAGAGAACCTCCACTTCTGGGTCCGAGAGGTCGAGCTCGCGATGGACGCGGCTCTCATCTCGACCGAGTGACTTCGGGTCGCTTTTGCCCTGTCCAACCTAGGAGGTCGGGCGAAGACCTGGGCGTACACGCGCGAAGCGACAACGCCGGGTTGTTTCACAACCTGGGCTCAGCTGTGTCAACAGTTTAGAGCCGCCTTCCTTCCGGCGAACTATGAGTATCGCCAGCGCTCGCGCTTCATTGCCTGTAAACAAGAGAAGCGTGAGCTGCATGAGTACATCCAGGAGATGCGAGTACTCGCAGCATCTCTGGTGGGGAACCCCCTACCTGAACACATCAAGGTGACCGTGTTCATGGATGGCCTGAAGGTGGGCCCATCCCGCACACAGTTGTTCCGCGTGCATGCGAACACTATGGAGGAAGCGATCCAGATCGCCCTCCAAGAGGAGTACAGCCACCGACAGGCTCGTACTCCTACGTCGGTGTGGCAAGGCCACAATGCGTCGTCAGGCGCAGTGCAAGGAGCTCCAGCAGCTGGAGCTAGCACCGGGCCGGTACCCATGGAACTGGGTACGGCCGTACAGAGCTCCATCCGTTGCTACGGATGTGGGAAACTCGGGCACATGCAACGTGCCTGCCCTGCGGGAGGGCAAAGGAAGTTCCCTTCCAAACCTAGGGGCTCGAGGGGCCCGTGGCAGAAGCCGCGACCCAAGAGCCAGGGGAACTGGGGTCACCAGTAGGGGCGGGGCGCCCTACTGGGGAAGATCTAAGTCCCCATGGTAGGAGTGCGGACGGCGAACGGCATGGAGGCTTAGCCCCTGAGAGCCTGGGTGCTCTCGAGACGAGAAAGAGCAGCGGTGGACTGCTCGTGGTACATGCGAGTGTACGGGGATATGGAGATCCCTTTGGAGTCCTGATTGACTCTGGGGCGTCGACGAACTTTGCTCGACGCCAGACGGTCGCGGGGAATGGCGACAAGTATGCCGATGCTTTACGAGAAAGCAAAGGCAGGGGCCAGGTCTCGGTGAGACTGGCCGATGGTACGGTGGTTAACGTACCTGAAGTCCGGATGGACCTGGCTGTAAAGGTTGAGGACTTTGACAGCACGGAGTCGTTCCTTGTCCTAGACATGGACAAGTACGACTTGATCCTGGGCATGCCGTGGCTCGAAAAGCACGAGCCCTGGATCGATTGGCGCGGCAACGCCATTGGGGCTAGGCGGCCCGCAGTCTCTGACAGAGCTTTGGCGAGTAATGTTCCCACCTCTGTTCGGGACTGGAGCGTCAGAGAGGCTCCCCTTTGCGCTTATGCGCCCGAAGAAGTGTTAGGAGTCGCTGACTCCGACGAAGGTGTTATGATGAGCCTCGCAACCAATCATGAGACCAAGGCTCATTGCCAAGCATGTGGGATTGCTGCGACGGCAAGTCCCAACGTTGAGAGTATGTGGCAGTGCCGGATGGCACTGCCGAGACGGGTAACATAGGTCCACAAACAGCTGAGGCTGTAGAGGAGGACGCTGAGGGCGTGTCCGGCGTTGGTAACATAGTTCCACACAGGGTCGAAGAGACCGAGAAGAAGATCGAGAGCGCAGCATGCGTCTCTAGCGTGGGTAACGTAGTTCCACGCGGGGTCAAGAAGACCAGTACGAGTGCGGAGGTGTCGTTGAACACCTCCCGTGTGGATAACAAAGCACCACACTCGGAGTTTGAGACTCCACCGGCACGGCCGGTCGAAGAGAAATGCCATGTCTTCGACGGCGTGTCCGATCGCCAAGTGAAGGCAGGTGCCGTCCATCTGAAGGCACTGCCTGAGGTGTCATCATTGCTGAATGTCGAGGAACAGTCCATGAAGAACTACCTGGCCGAGTTGACGGCCGGAGAGATTGTTGAGATGGTGCTCCTGAAGCCGGAGACCTCTCCTGAAGATTTGAACTCTTCCTCCGTAATGGACGAGGACGTCCTGGTGGGGTTCACGAAGCAGCGTGCAACGCGCTTGGGTTCTGAGATTCTCAAGAACCCGGAGGATCCAGTGTATCCTCTTGTGAAGGAATACTCGGATGTGGTGTCGAAGCACCCACCATCCCAACTCCCGCCGGATCGGGGAGTTCGGCACGAGATTGACCTCGTGCCTGGCACAAAGTATTGTGTCACGAGGCAGTGGCCTCTACCTCGCGAGCAGTGCGAGGTCATAGATGCCTTCTTAGCCGAAAAGGCGAAGTCGGGTATGGTGCGGGAGTCGAAGTCCCCGCACTCGACGCCAACCTTCTGCGTTCGTAAACCGAACGGGAAGTGGCGTCTGGTTCATGCTTACAACAAGCTGAACAATGCGACGGTACTGGCACAGACGCCGATCCCTCGCAAGGATGTGTTGCTGAACAACATGTCGGGCTGTACGCTGTACAGCGCCCTGGATCTGGTAGACGGATACTACCAGATCCTGATGCGGGAGAGTGACATTCCTCTCACCGCAGTGAGCACCTCGAGTGGGATGCTCTGGGAGTGGCTAGTGATGCCACAGGGGCTATCAAATGCCCCAGCGACGTTCAATCGCTTGGTCACACAATTGTTTAGACCATTGCGTACGTTTGCTCAGACGTACTTCGACGATATATTCGTCCATAGCCGTGCCGAAGGCGGCCAGACGGCTATGGAGGTGCATTTGAAGCACCTCCGTCGAGTGTTTGAGGTCATGAGAGCTAACAAGCTCTATGCCAACATCGACAAGTGCGTCTTCGCAGCTGAGGAGATCAAAGTCCTCGGCTGCTTTGTCAGCAGGGTCGGCGCGTACGCCGATCCAGGGAAGGTCAAGGCCATAGCGGCTTGGCCGACCCCGAGGTCTCAGAAGGACCTCCGGAAGTGGTTGGGTTTAGCCAACTATCTTCATAAGTACAGCACAGGGTACGCTGAACTAGCTCGACCCTTGTCGGATCTCTTAAAGAAGGATGCCGACTGGGTCTGGGAGCAACAGCACCAAGATGCTTTTGACAGCATCAAGGCGAGCTTACAGCAAGCACCAGTCCTGGCCTTGCCGGACGAAAACAAGTCATTTAGCGTCGTCTGTGACGCTTCTGACTATGCAATAGGCTGTGCGCTGTTGCAGAAGGACGATGAAGGACACGAACGTGTCATCTCCTTCCAGTCCAAGCAGCTGAAGGCTGCCGAACGGAACTATCCCGTACATGACAAGGAGCTACTTGCAATGAAGTACGCTCTTGTCAAGTTTATAGGTCACCTCTTGGGCTCAAGGTCCTTTGTGATCTATACCGATCACGCGTCCTTGCGGACTGCCACTAACTGGCCGCATCTATCGCAACGAATGGCGAGGCGGCTGTCATTCTTCGCGGAATATAACTTCCTCGTTGAATACAAGCCGGGCAAGCTCAACGTGCTTGCTGATGCATTGTCGCGTCGACCTGGCTATGAGCTAACTCATGTCAGTCGGGTCACGACTGATCTATACGATCGGATACGCTTGGCGTATCAGGAGGACGAGAACTACACACCTTTGGTGCAGTTCTTGTCCGATGGCAAGGACGCCAAAGTCGACAGGCTTACGCCTCGACAGCGGGCGCGGTCCATCGTTATGAGCTGGCCGAAGGGTTACTCCACTACAGAGTAGACCCTGGAGACCCTCCTGGGGTTGTCGTTCCAAACGACGAGGATCTGAAGTATGACATACTTCTGGAGGTGCATGATGCGCCGATGAGTGGCCACCTTGGCCGAAAGAAGACCTACCAAATGGTCTCTCAGACATTTTGGTGGCCACGCCTCGGCCCCACTGCAGAGCATACCTGTGCCAGCGGATTGCTGGTAGTCGATGAGTCTCGACTTGGTCTTCGGCCTACCGGCCGATGACACGGGCAACACCGGCATTTTGGTGTTTGTCTGCCGTTTGAGCAAGATGGTGCATCTTGCTCCGGTACGTGACAAGGTCACCGGGAAACAAGCTGCACAGCTGTTCCTAGATAGCGTGTTTCGCTATCATGGTCTACCAGAGACCATAGTCTCGGACAGAGACCTACGCTTCACAGGAGCGTTCTGGGACACCCTGTTCCAGTTGTTGGGAACTAAGTTGACGATGTCAACCGCGTGCTCGAAGATACTCTGCGCAGTATCTGTGCGGAAGCACCTAGGACCTGGTCGGACCAGCTTCCTATGGTTGAGTTTGCACTCAACAATGCGGTACACGCATCAACGGGGTTCACCCCGTTCTACTTGAATGGGTTACGACACCCCCAGGTGCCGCTAACCTTGCGGGGAGGCACTGTGGCCTCCATCGTAAGTGGGGGAGAGGCTCGGAAAGCCTTTTCCTCCCAGGTCTCAGAAATAGAGCCCGAGTCTTTAAAAAGACAATTGTCGTCGTTTATAGACGGCAGGTTGACGTTGATCAGCCGGGTTAGAGATGCGATGGCATCGGCCCAAGACAAACAAAAGGAGTACTCAGATGCAAAAGGAAGAGGAAACTTAAACGTGTTTAACGTTGGGGACCTAGTCCTACTAGACACTAAGATCCTACCGCTAAAGGTGGTTAGCTCCGTAGAGAGCAAAAAGTTGAAGCACCGCTTCATTGGACCTTTCGCGGTCCTGGCCAGACATGGCACGGTGTATACCATTGACCTCCCAAAGTCAATGGCGACACACCCGACGTTCTACGTGGGGCGTCTTAAGCGGTATCACGATCCGCTGGGTCTTCCTTCTCGAACGGAGGAAGACCAAGGTGAGAACTCACCTCCTCGAAACGAGGCTGAGTCCTCTGGACAACCGGAGTTGCCGGTGTCGAAGCCTGCGAATGATATACAGGCTGGTACCCACGCGAGTCATACGAAGGGTATGACGGTACCGAATGGGAAGAGCTTGGGTAAGAGCTATACCCATAAGCCGAGTGGTGCGAATACCCCTGCGGCTCATAAGAGGGCATCCGACCATGCACCTCATGGCTTAGAGCGTCTAAGCCTCGACGGAGCTCCTTCAAAGCAGCAGCCGGAGCTCGGCGGTCAACACGCCCATGGAGCTCATGAGTCTCACGACCAAGAGCGTCCAAGTCTTGGCGAAGGACCTCAAGGGTCTCCGGCTTGCCAGCCTGAGAGGCAGCCTGACCACCAGGTCCAAGCCCAAGGGCTATCTCGATCGCATAGACGCGATCTCGAAGCTGACGGACCTCGTCGCTTAATAGGGACCCCACAGAGTCCCGACCCGAAGATGGGGGTCCAGAAGGATACGGCTGAGAAGGAGCCGCGTACTCAAACGCGTGCGAGAGCTCCTCCTGCCCTCCTTGACCGGAACGGCGAGCTCCACTATCATGTGGAGCGGGTCGTCCAGGAGCGGCGGCGCTCTGGGAAGCGCCAGCTGCTTGTGAAGTGGCGGGGTTACCCCTCGTCACAGAACTCGTGGGAGCCGGAAGACCGGCTCCGGGTTGACTGCCCGAAGGCTGTTGAGATTTGGGATCAACAGCCGGGGCGTAAGTAGTCCGCGGCTTCTTAGCCGCCTTACGGTGTACGGTCTCTGGATTGACGGAACCGTACCCGCGCTCGTCTTGAGCGCCGGACTTAGACTGCTGTCTAAGTCCCTCCATGACGGAGTGGAGTTGCCGCATAGCGATTAAGTGGGCAAACTCAATGCGAAGATCGCGCTGGTCCAAGACATAGGACAGCAGACAATCTTCTCGGAGTTCTTTCAACTCCTGAACTGTGAAGTTCTTTAGAGAAACCCATCTCCAGAACAGGTCTTCTGCCTGGGTCTGGGTAGTGGTGTTCTCGGGCTGAACCCAAGGGTAGCCCCACACGGGGAAGAGCCCACCACGGTCTTCGGGTTTCTTCCGAAGACTAGTGAATTCCTTGAGAGGAATTCGGTGTGGTGCAAGAAGCACACACCTAGCGGCCTCAATGTCATTGACAAAGAGTGGTTCGACTTGAACCAAGGCACGCTCATAGGCGCCAGGTGAAGTGCGCCCATGGTTAAGACCACGAGGGGCCTTGAGGTGCTCCAAGAACATTGGAGACCCAGACCCCGCATCCGGTGGGTAGTATTCGCGAGGATACACCGGCGTGGGAGGCACAGGAGTGCCTTGCAGTTGAGCAGCTTGATAGCGCTCCTGCTGCTCAACGAGATCATTGGAGATCTCTTGGGGCTCAGAGACAGCCCCCTCCTCTTCGTCTTCGTCTGAGGAGTCGAACAGGGATTCGAATCCCTTTGCGATGGAAGGCTCTGAAGTAGGAGAGCCAGGGGCTGCGCGCTTCTTAGCAGCAGCAGCACCCTCACAAGCCCGTTTTGAAGAAGCTGCTTTCCCAGCTTGGGCTCGAGCCTTACCTTCGGCTAAGGTAAGGCTCTTGGCAGGCGAGCTCGTCGAAGCTGCCTTTGCCTCGGATGATATAGTATCATCAACAGGAGCGTCCTCTGAAGGGGCGTCCTGTGAAGGAGCATCCTGAGAAGGAGTTAGATCCTTGGTGGATCCAGGAGAGTCCCCATCAGGCTCTGATCCCGTGATCATAGGGATATCGGAAACAGGGGACTCTGCCCCAGGTCTCTGGTCCCGATAGGTGAACCGAGGGTTCGGCCTATCGTCGGGCGACAAGGACCGCGAGCGACTGCGTCGCGGGTTCCCTCCTTGTTTGGCAGCAGCAGCGGTGCGCTTGCTGCCTGCCTCGGAAGCCGCCTTGCGAGCTTCCTTGCGCGAAGTGGCCTTGTCTTTCGACTTGGCCTTAGCAGTTTTCGACCTCGCGATCTTAGACTTAGAAGGCGCCGAAGCGCCGCGGGCGCTTGCCTTCTTAGGCATCTTCGGAGAGGTTGACGTGGAAACCTCGGGGTGTCGTGAATGCGCTGAAAGGCTGAATGAAAGCCTCAAATTAATTGGGGGTGTTTCCAACCTAAGTGGGGGAGGATGTAACGGGGTTACATGAGGGGTACCCTAGAAAGGGTACCGCCTCTAGAAGTAGATTTACTTCTGTGAGTATTCGTTTTAGATACTCTGTTGTGGGTGGTGTGGGCCACACTACTGCCACGTAGGTCTGGTGGCTGAGGGCCAACCAATAGCATTTGACCTAACTTTTATATGTATATTAAGGTTAAATTATAGTTAATTAGTCATTTGTATTACAGGCCAAATGAACCTAATTAACTATAAATAAATCAGTCTAAAACTTACGCTAAACTGGCTATTAAGTCCCCTCAGACCAGGGACTAGTGAACTGCCGTTCACTTAGAGTTTGAATACTCTTGATAGCACGCTTCCTCAAGCAAGGTGCTCGTGTGACCCCGTCACAGTAATACACCCGAACCGGTCAGTCTTCTGCATGGTTTGTTGCTTCCAGTCATGTTTGTTGCCTCATTCCACGCAGTCACTGTTTTGGCTAGCTGATCTACTGTAAATTGCACCGGATTCTTAGACAGACTTGTACTCCAGAAAGAAAAAGGAAAAGTGAAAGCTAGATTAGTTCGTTAAGCTCTCACCAGCTCTTAAAGCCATATACTGACTGACATGCAGTAACCCACAACACTTAGCTTCTCGAACATTATTCTCAACTTAGCTTAGTCCTACTCCTGGAATTGGGTCTCAATTTTGACCTTCAACTTCTTCTCCGATGCTCATTCCGCCATGAGCTACTCTCTCCTCGTTCGTTTGGTACAGTTTGAACTGTAACAAAGGCCGAAGTTGAACTCTAATACAAATGCAAGATCTTTCAGATTGTGGTTGTGGGACTTCACTTCTCTCCTCGATTACGACGACACCGATGGACAAAGCTCCAAGTAGCTTAAGGCTCGCCATGATAGCGCAGGCACTAGCTACGTTGCTTTCTCTGAAACATTTTACAATTGATAAAACTACAAGCTACTATACATATGATAGTGATCAAAGTTAATAAACAAAACCCATATCCACTGGTGAACTGTTACTGTTGCCAACTCATTTTCGATCGGCGGGGGCCACAAGCTAGGACAACAACCCTAGTGACAGCTATCAGCTTCTTGACGGGTGTGGGGCTCGACTCAGTGTTGAATGGCCGATACTGCTGGAGAAGCTGAGAGCTTGAGGGTCACTTAGGGACAGATGTATTTGAGGCTCTGTCGGGGCTATGGTGGTTACCCTAGCTAACCAACGAGTCCGAGAAGCTTCTAGAATGTAAACGACCGAGTTCAGGGGGCTGATCTCAATTATGCAGGGTCACGGATAGCTGTGACCACTTCAACATATAATCATTTTCAACACGCCTCCCTCGAACTGTGAAAGTTCGACCGCTTTATGCAGCGTTGGTGACCCCCATCCTTGAACATAACTCCCAGAGTCGTTTCTTGTCCAGAGGCTTGGTAAATGCGTTTGCAGGATTCTCCTCACCGTTGTGCAATTGAGCCTCCCTGTACCTGCTCCCGCACATAGTGCCATCTGAGCTCGATGTGCCTCGTGCGTCTACGGTATGTAGGACTTGTAACCATGGCATGCGCTGCACTACTGTCTATCCCAATCATAGGATTTATCTTGTACGACGGTAAAACTTCAGGAAGGATGATGCTTCAGTCAAAGCGTCCATAATAGCTCCACAAGCCGGCTATATATTCTGCCTCGGCCGTTGACAGAACAATAATTGGCTGTCGTCTTGACATACAGGTGTGGCGAAGTGGGTGAACACTTTACCGCCCAAAGTATAGCGCGCCCGAAGAGTGGGGGTTGGTCCTTTGAGAAGAACCGACTTTTCGGGTAGTACAGGTCCTGGATCAAGTACTAGACTCGATCCAGGTTGGCGTGTGACCTTGTGCAATCCCTATAGGTGTCGATTAATTCGGCGGACCGGGTTTCACCGGGTATTTTGTATCCCTAAGCTAGACACACAGAAAATGTAAGAACTTCCAGGTTGTACGTATCCTGGGGGTGCTGAATGTGGGTTGAGAGATCACGAGTAAAGACCTTCTTCCCAAAAGATAACCTAACATAATACAGAGTTTGAATATACAATATGCAGCCTGTCAGTTAGTCAGCACGCCCGAATACAGGTAAATTTCGGGATGCCCTACGCGCACCACCCTCGAAATGCTCGAGGGAAACAATAGAATGTCTTTCCTAAACACACGGTAATCAACAGTCAAATCCTAGGGGTGATCACTACCAAACCTCCTAAGATCGCAGGGAAAATGAATATGAAATGCAAGGGGCACTCGGAGTGTCCACTAGCAACTTAGCAAATAAAATAACTGGATCACTCCGAGTGTTCAAGCCCACTGGTCCCCAAGTTAATTCGACTTGAACGTGTTGAGAGTTTTCGCGTAGTTAGCGCGGCCTTGGTCGTCCTCACTCTGGGGCCCTCCTAATGTGAGCGGTCCTCCAGGTAGTCCTTCCTTGACGAGATGTGTTAAAAAGTACGGCGACCTCCCTAGGTTGCCTGTGCGACGAAGATGCTTAAGCTTCCCAATATGAAGCGAACTCGAAGACACTTGTGCTTCACGACACAAATCAAACTCTGTTTAAAATTATCTTCTACCTCTTTAGCATTCTAAATTCTTCTTCAATCTTGGTAGTCTTGGTACTTCTTTGGCGGTCTTCCTTTACTTCGTGAGGTCACACTCGGGTAGACTTGGTCTCATTATACTTGGAATGTCACGTCGAACTTGGATCTGGATACACTCATCAGCGATGTCTCGGCTCTTCTGAGATCGGCAGCACTGGTCTTGTTCTTGCACGGTGTAATCATCTGATTGCGATACTCTTGGGTCGTACTGTCTTGATTCTGCTTGAATGTCAGTAAACTGACTTCCGGACTGAACTTATCTTCGACAACTTGAGCTTCGGTCTTGTTCTTGGACAGTCACTTGGTCATTCAGGATGTATTGTCATTCGGGATGTACATTCGGGGTACACTTCATAACTTCGGATGGAGTCTTCATATCCGGTAGGCGATCGAACTTTCAGGATGAGGGAGACTGTCTTGGGGTTTACATGTGTAGGTAGGGTCGTAATTGTGGAAACCTTGGAGTTTCAGGGTGTTTCGGGTGATGTTCGGTTCCGTCAAGGTAGGCTGCTCCTCGGGATACGTTCTCCGAGGGCACTTGCTTCCTTCTTGTGGATACCTGCCGTCAAGGAGTCGGCGGTCGGACTGAGCGTCGTAATTGCATCCTGAATGTGGTACCCATTCAGGGCGTACGCTTCCAACCTGTGAGCCTCTCCGTAGCCGAACATCTGCATCCCCAAGGTCCAAACCATCAATTCGCCCAGGAGTCCCACTCAATACCCATCTCGAAACCATCATCTTAGTCCGAATCAGTGTGCGGGTTGTCCCGGCTGGGCAGCTGCGGGTGTGCCTAGAAAAATTCAGAGGCACATCGTCACACAGGCTACAGCACAGCTAGTCCGAGTGAACACAATGCCGCTCGTGCTTTTTCTCGCGTCCGGATCACTACCCCAGTCGCTATCAAAATAGCCCTGGAGTATCACTGCCGGGCCCTTCGCCTCCAGTGAAGCTCGCTCGCTCTTAAGTTCGTGTACCTTAACTTTTGGGTATACCCGACAGTCCCCACCAGATACGTCAGAACGCGTTTGAGGGCTCAGACGTGCTTCGTCGTTGGCTTGGACACGAACCGACTAGATTGGCCTAACGCATATACCAGATCAGGACGCGTATGTGGCGAAGTGGGTGACGCTTTACCGCACTCGGAGTGTCCACTAGCAACTTTGCAAATAAAATAACTGGATCACTCCGAGTGCTCAAGCCCACTGGTCCCCAAGTTAATTCGACTTGAACGTGTTGAGAGTTATCGCGCGGTTAACGCGTCCTTGGTCGTCCTCACTCTGGGGCCCTCCTAATGTGAGCGGTCCTCCAGGTAGTCCTTCCTTGACGAGATGTGTTAAAAAGTACGGCAACCTCCCTTGGTTGCCTGTGCGACGAAGACGCTTGTGCTTCACGACACAAATCAAACTCGAAGACACTTGTGCTTCACGACACAAATCAAACTCTGTTTAAAATTATCTTCTACCTCTTTAGCATTCTAAATTCTTCTTCAATCTTGGTAGTCTTGGTACTTTGTTGGCGGTCTTCCTTTACTTCATGAGGTCACACTCGGGTAGAGTTGGTCTCAGTATACTTGAAATGTCACGTCGAACTTGGATCTGGATACACTCATCAGCGATGTCTCGGCTCTTCTGAGATCGGCAGCACGAGTCTTGTTCTTGCACGGTGTAATCATCTGATTGCGATACTCTTGGGTCGTACTGTCTTGATTCTGCTTGAATGTCAGTAAACTGACTTCCGGACTGAACTTATCTTCGACAACTTGAGCTTCGGTCTTGTTCTTGGACAGTCACTTGGTCATTCAGGATGTATTGTCATTCGGGATGTACATTCGGGGTACACTTCATAACTTCGGATGGAGTCATCATATCCGGTAAGCGATCGAACTTTCAGGATGAGGAGACAGTCTTGGGGTTTACATGTGTAGGTAGGGTCGTAATTGTGGAAACCTTGGAGTTTCAGGGTGTTTCGGGTGATGTTCGGTTCCGTCAAGGTAGGCTGCTCCTCGGGATACGTTCTCCGAGGGCACTTGCTTCCTTCTTGTGGATACCTGCCGTCAAGGAGTCGGCGGTCGGACTGAGCGTCGTAATTGCATCCTGAATGTGGTACCCATTCAGGGCGTACGCTTCCAACCTGTGAGCCTCTCCGTAGCCGAACATCTGCATCCCCAAGGTCCAAACCATCAATTCGCCCAGGAGTCCCACTCAATACCCATCTCGAAACCATCATCTTAGTCCGAATCAGTGTGCGGGTTGTCCCGGCTGGGCAGCTGCGGGTGTGCCTAGAAAAATTCAGAGGCACATCGTCACACAGGCTACAGCACAGCTAGTCCGAGTGAACACAATGCCGCTCGTGCTTTTTCTCGCGTCCGGATCACTACCCCAGTCGCTATCAAAATAGCCCTGGAGTATCACTGCCGGGCCCTTCGCCTCCAGTGAAGCTCGCTCGCTCTTAAGTTCGTGTACCTTAACTTTTGGGTATACCCGACAGTCCCCACCAGATACGTCAGAACGCGTTTGAGGGCTCAGACGTGCTTCGTCGTTGGCTTGGACACGAACCGACTAGATTGGCCTAACGCATATACCAGATCAGGACGCGTATGTGGCGAAGTGGGTGACGCTTTACCGCACTCGGAGTGTCCACTAGCAACTTTGCAAATAAAATAACTGGATCACTCCGAGTGCTCAAGCCCACTGGTCCCCAAGTTAATTCGACTTGAACGTGTTGAGAGTTATCGCGCGGTTAACGCGTCCTTGGTCGTCCTCACTCTGGGGCCCTCCTAATGTGAGCGGTCCTCCAGGTAGTCCTTCCTTGACGAGATGTGTTAAAAAGTACGGCAACCTCCCTTGGTTGCCTGTGCGACGAAGACGCTTGTGCTTCACGACACAAATCAAACTCGAAGACACTTGTGCTTCACGACACAAATCAAACTCTGTTTAAAATTATCTTCTACCTCTTTAGCATTCTAAATTCTTCTTCAATCTTGGTAGTCTTGGTACTTTGTTGGCGGTCTTCCTTTACTTCATGAGGTCACACTCGGGTAGAGTTGGTCTCAGTATACTTGAAATGTCACGTCGAACTTGGATCTGGA
The DNA here is from genome assembly GCA_008079305.1 of Phytophthora palmivora. Classification (NCBI taxonomy): domain Eukaryota; phylum Oomycota; class Peronosporomycetes; order Peronosporales; family Peronosporaceae; genus Phytophthora; species Phytophthora palmivora. Next base: position 12,597 of record VOQZ01000853.1, on the reverse strand, counting down.
TACACTCATCAGCGATGTCTCGGCTCTTCTGAGATCGGCAGCACGAGTCTTGTTCTTGCACGGTGTAATCATCTGATTGCGATACTCTTGGGTCGTACTGTCTTGATTCTGCTTGAATGTCAGTAAACTGACTTCCGGACTGAACTTATCTTCGACAACTTGAGCTTCGGTCTTGTTCTTGGACAGTCACTTGGTCATTCAGGATGTATTGTCATTCGGGATGTACATTCGGGGTACACTTCATAACTTCGGATGGAGTCATCATATCCGGTAAGCGATCGAACTTTCAGGATGAGGAGACAGTCTTGGGGTTTACATGTGTAGGTTGGGTCGTAATTGTGGAAACCTTGGAGTTCCGGGGTGTCTTGGGTGATGTTCGGTTCCGCCAAGGTAGGCTGCTCCTCGGGATACGTTCACCGAGGGCATTTGCTTCCTTCTGGTGGATACCTGTCGTCAAGGAGTCGGCGGTCGGACTGAGCGTCAATGTTGCATCCTGAATGTGGTACCCATTCAGGGCGTACGCTTCCAACCTGTGAGCCTCTCCGTAACCGAACATCTGCATCCCCAAAGTCCAAATCATCAATTCGCCCAGGTGTCCCACTCAATACCCATCTCGAAACCATCATCTTAGTCCGAATCAGTGTGCGGGTTGTCCCGGCTGGGCAGCTGCGGGTGTGCCTAGAAAAATTCAGAGGCACATCGTCACAACCGCCCCTCGGATACACGGTCTTTCACTGAGGAAATTACCATCGAAGTGACAGAACATGAGCCGACCAAACGAACGCAGCTGTCCCGGGCGACCAGACATTCCGAATTGCAAAACCGTTAGGCGATTACCCCAGATCGGGTCTTTTCTGCGTCTACTATCCGACTGTCGTACCCAATTCAGAGTGGCAACCAAGATTCCATTCACTACGCAAACTTCCAACGATCCAGCAACTGATGAGCGAAACACCAAGCAACTCCGGAGACCGGACACCAACTGGCGGTACGCCTCCCTCAGCGTCAGAGCCACTCCCTAGCGCCTAGCCCGAAAAGGCGAGTGCCCAGGATGCAGGCACTACTGAGGGCGACCGCGGTGCTACTTCCGGCTCTGGCTTGGAGTCCTCGGCTGACAAGCGCGGTGAGACGGCTCAAGAAACATCCCAGGAGGCGACTACGGCACCACAAGCTCCAGAACGTAAAGATGCAAAGGCGCCGAAGAGCCGAAGCTCTAGTGCAGCTAAATCCACGGGGAAAAGAAGCAGGAGCGGCTCCAAAGAGCGCTCTGGCAACAAAAAGATGCGGAGTTCGAGCAAGATCGCTCGGGTTCAGGTATGGCGATTGCTTCCGATGGCAGCTCGCCTCCGGACGTGGCTCCGGTGTCCACGGGCACCAATGGTGGGCAAAGCTAAAGATTGGATCCAGCGTACGCTTCAGCCATTTCTAGCCAGGTTCTTCGCGAAAGATACCGTTGACAAGCTGGATGCTCTGGCAGACGCTGCGGTCAAGGCACGCCCTTCTCTGGAAGGTCTAGTTTCTCCGACACGGGTCGCTGCGCCTCCTTCTCATCTCCCCACTCCGAACACGATGTTTGTGGGGGTTTCGGCAACGGCTGCGGATATCTCCAATGGAAGTCTTCTCCGGGGTGGATATGGTGGAGTCGAATGTCTCCTGGGAGTGGAATCACTCTCGGAAGAAGACATTCAGTTCCTCGCCAAGCTGTTGAGTCCGGCTGTCGACATCCGTCGCGAGATATTGATTCCTCTGGATGATACGCTGGAGCCGGACTCGGATGAGCTCCTCCTGGCACTGAAAAGCATCTCAACCAAGCGGGAAATGGCTTCTCTTCTGCGTCACTATGATGCTCAAGATCTGGCTCGTAAGGTCTTCGGGATGACGACTCTCATGAAGCGCCTCCTGGACAAGTATCGCGCTTTGGAGGCTTCCATCCGACGCTCGAGTCTTCAAGCGACTTGGTATGCTGTGGAGGCTTTCGAGGGGGTCCGCCAGGTTCGCGCTGACTACTCGCTGCTCCAGAAGTATTGGCATCAAGAAGCTGAGCTCGCCAAAGGCTACATCATCTCCGAATTGGAGAAGCACGCTCGCGATTACAAGCACGAGGCTCAGGAACACGAGCGTCAAGAACGTGCACTCCAAGCGCGCATCACGCGTCTGGAGAGCGACCATGACGAGTTGCAGAAAGTTGTCTACGATCTCGAAAACCGCTTGAAAGCGTCAGCCTTGGATCCCTCCAGGCTCATGAACTTCCTCCATCGCCATGACACTCGGGTAGACGGCAATTGGCCTCGCCTGAAAGCACTTCTGGAGAAGTTTCGTGATCACCAAGATCCTCCTGAGGCTTGGAAAACTCAGATTTTCGTCAACACTTTGGATGATCCCACATTGCGGCCTGAACCGTATGTGTTCGCGGATGAGAATGACGACTCTTAGGAAAAGCAAGATCCTGGGGACTCGAGACCTCGTTCGGGTTCGAAAGATGATCCAGTTGATTTCTCTAAGGATCCTCCAAGTCCACTGTCGTCGTCATTTCTCAAGAACACCAAGTCTTCGGGTCATTCGGCGGGTGGTGCATCCGATCTTCAGAACGTCCAATGGCGCCCCACGTCGTACACTCCGAATGGTGAGCCAGCTCTGGACACCGTCGCCTCGCCACTCCTAGATGTCAGTGCGGTATGTGCATCTCTGGATGGTTCCATAGTTTGGGACAAACTGCGCACAGACGTCCAAGTTCTCATCCGTTCTGGTTTAACACTGGATCAGGCAGAGGACTTAATCCGGAGTGGTCAAGCGGTGCATTCCCGGATCCCTTCTAGGATGCTCTCCGTGATGTTATCTCGGATGATGTACTGGAAACGCTTGGACGACACTCCGTGGACTAAGTTCGTCCCGAGCTGGTGTTATAAGAACGCTGAATCTCGTCTGGAAGCGGACTTGGAAACGGGAAACATCTCTTCTCGTTGGCCACCATTATCCAAACAAGTTCACATGGACGACGAAGAGATTCACAAAGCTCTCTTCGAAAGTGACGGAGATGACAACGAAGATGACTCTCGTGATGCGCCTTTCACTCCGAAGAAAGTAAATCCTGTTTCGCCTCGCCGGACAACACCTCCTAGGGAGTCCAAGCGTCGCTCGAGCTTAGACACGTCTTCTTCGGAGCAAGATCCGGTTGCTGAACTCAAGGACGACGAAGAATTGTCTTCCAAGGTCACGTCAGCTTCTTCTTCCCGAAAGTCACGTCCGGCTCAAGAGCGTAAACAGTCACAGCTTGCTCGGAAGGACTACAAGGAGCTTCTCCCAATGGAACGTCGACTGATCGAGACTCCTCGCCCTGGAGTGAATTCGTGGAGACACTACGGCATCTTAGTGAAGTTCGCCCCTGGGACTACGAACGCTTTGGAACAATCATATGGGTTCCCAGACTACGCCCCAAATCTCTCCAAGCCCGCTGAGGCTGAACAGAATCGACTCCGTTGGAAGCCTGCTGACTTCATGGTGTTCTGGGAGACAAAGCCCTGGGACAAGATGTTTCAGGAGCGCTCGAGGTATCTCGCTTTGCACACTCGGACGCAGCTCTCGAAAGTTTCACGTGATGCTCTGGATGAAATTGTGGAGTTCATGTCGGATCACCGTCGTGCCTTCTGGTGGACTGGTCATTGGATATTCATCGATCAGTCACTGGACGACTATTCCAGCAATCTTGCTAAGGAACGGAAGACCTAGTGTGACCAAGCCAAGAAGTCCTACAAGCGGTTGATCAACAAATGGGTTGACAAGGGCATGAGGGAGTCGCTCCTGGAAGAACCTGGAGTGTGGACTTATCCCTCAAAGTGTTGTCACTGGATCCTTATGGATCCCTCCTACAAGACTCTCACTGGAACTCCTTATTCTCTGGAAGAACAGGTGAAGCTTCTTGACCAACGTGAGCCCAGCCGCGTGCAGTGGAACACGTGTCAGTCTGATGCGAATCGCGTCAAGGGCCTCCCTCAAGCGACTCGCGACAAGTTACTCCCAGCGGAACACCGCAAGCGGAACCTGGTCACGTTGGCCGACTTCGACTGATTTTCAAGGTCGCCACACCGCTCCTAGTCCGAGTCACATCTGCATGTTGCATCTCAACACCGTAGCTAATCCATTTCGAAACGTAACTTTCTTGTTTGCTCTTTTCATCATCGTCGTCATAGTCAATTCACACTTCCTAGATTCAGGAACCAAAATCCACATTCAGGTATCATCTCATCATGGCATCCCGAAATTCATCCTCACTTCATCAACAGTTTCAAAACAATTCCTTCAATTCACACGGCCACGATCTGGGTCGTTCTGATTGCATTCTATTAGGGTGCCTAGGCCCGCGGGTGATCATCCCCAGCTTGCATAGCTTGGAATCTCGCCTTGGCCCTCGCTCCCTTGTTGAACTCGTACAGTAACGCCCCACAGCTCAGCTGAGACACTGGGATCCATTCAGGATCGGAGTAGCCTTTCCACTTGACAAGATACTCTCGGGATCGCTTGGACGTTCGGGTTCGTTTCACCCATCGCACATCCTGAATGCTCTCCACTTCGTACTCGTCGTTCCCATTGTCTGGTTCCCAACTGTCTTCAGGTAGTAATGCCGCGTCAAAATCATCATCATCTTCAACTTCGACTTCAACTTTGTGCCTTCTAGGGAAGATGGCCCTTGGCTTAGGTCGGCTGATGTGCACCCAAGGGTTCACTCGATATCCCGATCCTTCAACCTTCAGCTTTACTCGAAAATCATCTCGAACATCCTCAATCCGGAACTGTCCATGCCACAAGTGCGCCAGTTTCCGGCTCAATCCAGGTTGCCCTTTTGGAATGTACAACCAAACTGCATCTCCCTTCTCGAAACCAGCTTTTAGGTGGTCAGATAACTCACGCCACTTCCTAGTCTGTTCTTCGAAACGCGCACGTTTTGCTTTTCGCTGGAGTTCTTCTGCACAAGCAAGTGCGTAGCTGTAGTCCCTCTGGAACTTCTGTCGCCACTCGTAAGCAGTTCGCTCGAGGAGAGCTGAAGGCTTAGGTCCCGGCATAGCAGACACGGTTCCTTGGGCATCCCATCCGTGTACAAGATAGAAGGGTGTGTCCAGGCGGGTTGCATCAAACGATGTATTCAGGGCGAACATCAGCCTCTCAGCGTGTTCATCCCAATCCGACTGATCTGCCTCCGCAACATACGCCTTGACACTCCGAATAACCGTCTGCACCGAACGTTCTTGTTGACCATTCGCTTGGGGTCGATACGCGAGAGTCGCTCTCTGCTTGCTCCTTATGAGATCTCGGAATCTTGCGAAGACCTCACTCATGAAACGAGGATCTTGGTCATGCCGAATGACTGAGGAAGCTCCGAATCTCCGAAAGACGGATTCTTCATACGCTTCAGCGACATCTTGAGCGGTTGTCGACGCCATTGGTTTGCACATCACATATCCGGAGAACATGTCTTGGAATAGTAACAGAAACGTATTCCCTCGGACTGACTCTGGTAGATGAGTCACGAAATCCATGGAGACGACCTCGAAAGGTCGTGTAGGCTCAATGTTACCTGGTGAAGGACCGGCATTCGGGGGTGACCCCTTGCCGCTAGTACAATCCACACATTCCTTCACGAATCGTTCCACGTCAGCATACATCCCGGGCCAGTAGAACTCCGAGCGCAGTCTCTCATGAGTACGGGTGATCCCCTGATGTCCTCCCTGAATATCTTCATGCGCATAGTGGAGCATGTCTTCTCGGAGTGATTCCGGGACCACCAATCTGAGCTCGTCTTCGGCGTCGCGCGGTTGGCCTCGGGTTGACCGTGCAAGTCGGTAAAGCACTCCTCGAGCATCCAGTGCGAACAAATCAGCCACCTTCGCAATCTTCTTGAGACGCTTTGGTGAGAAACGTTCCAGGTCGTCTTTCAGGAAGGCGATGATATCTGAGAGATACTGGTCTCCTTCTTGATGCACCTTGATCCGTCTCCATCGCTCGGCTTGGTACTCAAGGGGTCCCATGGGTGGAGCGGACTCTTCTTCTCTCGTGCGAGTTCTGGATCAGGTAAACGCCGCCAGTACTCGAGCAGCTGAGGGAAGGGGCTCACACTCAGGACCGCGAAGAGTGACGTCTCTTGCGACTCCCATGGTTACGACATTCGGGCTATCCCTTGGCGTTTCTGAATTCGACTTTGTTTCTTCGTCAGACGTCTTCATAAGCTGCTCTCGAATTCTCGATACAACTTCCAGATGTTTTCTTTCGGCATCTTCCTCAACCACCCAGGATTAACCCAGTGTTAGTGTTTTGGAGGTCAGATAGTCGGCAGCCTGGTTGAATTCTCTTTTAACGTGAACCAGGCGCACACCGTTGAACCTCTTCTTCAACACCTCACATTCAGCTAATCTCCTTTGAAGGTTGGGTTGATTGCAATTGATCAAACCTTGGACTTGTTGTATGACGATTCTCGAATCTCCCACGACTACTAGGTCCTGGATTCCTCGATCTCGAGCCATAGCTAAGCCGCGTAGCAATCCGAAGTATTCTGCGTCATTCACAGTAACACCATCCAGAATGTAGCCTCGGGCGTCCAGAACCTTCCACTCGGGATGTTGCCACAGCACGCAACCACAGCTGCCAATCCTCGTCGACGTATTCGCAGCTCCATCGAAACTCAGGACCACTCCAGTGTGATCTGCTTCAAGCATCTCGATACTGATCACGGGGGGTGCCTTGACACGCCCCTTGGCCGGAATGAGCGATACCGCAATCTTGTCCAGGTGCTCTCTCGGTGTGATACCTGCACCCAGGATGGAAGCAAGTCCATCTTCATCTCGCTGAACTCTTTGGATCTCTAGGTCGTATCGCGACAAGGCAACGCCCCAGGGAACCAAGTGTCCATCGGTGGTCTTAGACTTGATCACCCACTTCAGCACCGAGTGTCTGGTGTAGACCACGAGAGGACATCCTTCGATCAGGGTCTTGAACACATGGAGAACTCGAATCACAGCTAATACTTCTTTCTCAGCAATGTGATACCGGAGTTCCGCGTCGTTCAGGACACGCCCCGTGAATCAAACTGGTTGGATGACACCATCATGTTCTTGCCCTAGAACAGCACAGGCTGCCCACTGATTGGCATCATCCCAAGCCCTGGCACTGTGGGCTATATCGTCTATGTAAGAGCTACGCCCCAACACGGGACCCATCTGGGATGGCGCAGGAATGTTACGCTTGAAGACCGTCGTTTGTTCCGTTAATGCCGTCGGATGGCGATCCACCTCGGACCTTTCTGGCCTTTGCGGTTCCAACTCCAAGTGATCGAGAACATCTTGATCTACAAGCACCTCTTCTTCAGGTGGCAATCTCACAAATCCCCACAAGCAATTGTTAATCATGTGCTGGTAGATCAGCGGAGCGTTCTTCAGCCCGAAAGGCATTCTGACCCACTGAAAGTGTCCAAATGGACACACAAACGCAGAGATCAACTTAGCCCGTTCAGTCATTCGGACTGCCCAAAAACCACTTGCCATATCCAGGCTCATAAACCACATCGCACCCTCAAAACCAGTCAACAGGTCGTCGATCAGCAGGAGGGGGTAGTTAGAAAGCCGAATATAACTGTTCACCACTCGATAGTCAATGCACATTCGAATATCAACCCCGTTCTTCTTCAGAATGACCACGATCGGAGAAGCCCAAGGGGACTCCGAATGTTCAATCAACTTGGTCTCCAGGAGCTTCTTGAGTAGCTCATACACCTGATGGCGACTTGGAGTGCAACTGGTCTCGGACGCTGAGCCACATGCTTCGCGTCCCCAACATCCAAATCGCAAACCACACCTCGAGCTGGAGCAGGAGCCGCGTTACCATCTCCTAGGAAGATACTGCGATGACGTTTCAAGATCTCCTTGAGTTGACGCTCCTGAACTTCAGTAGTTACTCCAGGTTCACCAACGTCAGCCTTCGAAATATCGCATCTTGGACTGAGATCTTGCAACTCGGGTAACATCGCCAACTGATCCTTCAACTGTGACATCATATAACTTCCTTCGTGGATATAAACTGCGGGCTCCTGTTCGAGCTCTTCGGTACTCACTCGCATAGACCGGATGTAATCTTCTTCCAGTCGCTCCAAAGGGGTACTCGAACAGACTGTTGCGGACATTTCTGATCTTCCACCACTCACTGCTTCCGTTTTCTCCCCCCATGCAAGGCACACTCAGGCTTACTTCCGTCTGCACATTCCGAAATCATGGTCATTGGCCGTTTATGTAGTCGGACTACTCGAACCTCGTCGGCTTTGGCCTGAGGTCTCATTAACAGCTTCGCAGGCCACTGATAGGGATGTTTCGGGACCGAAGGGGGAGCGGTGTCCCGAAGGGCCTGCTCATAACGTTCCTTCCGCATCCTAGCTTGCGTGGACAGCGTACTCTCGTAAATGAGGTGTTGCCATTCCTGATACCTTCGTACTCCAGGTCGCACAAAACGTCCTGCTCTTGGAAAACAACCATACTCCACTATCCGAGCAACGGATGTAGACGAATCTATCCAGAGGTCCTTATCGGAATTGTTCACCACCTTCACGGCTACTGCCCACGACTTAGCGCCATACAGAACTTGAGTAACCCACTGATCACCCCTGCTAGCCCACATCACATCTCGGAGTGGCTGGCATTCACCATACCGGATCTTCACATTCACGTGTTCCCCAGGGCGTAGATGCACGTCCTGTAGCGGGGTGATCGGGACATTCCGCTCACGGTGTTTCCGAATCATGTAGCCATACATCAAAACAGACTCCTCCATCGGGGAGTGCCACCGTTCCTTCACGGATACATAATCGTACTCCAGCGCTGTACATGAAGTCCATTCCCAAAAGCACGTCAACGCCTTCTCCGATATTCGTTTCCCAAACATCCAGGATGTAGACGACACGTCTTCCCAAAGTGATCTTGATCTGCGTACTTGCAGTGATGTAAGTCGGGACGCCTCCTAGGCCGGACACCTTGATTTGCTTCTGCGAGTTTAGCTTGAGCTTGAGTCTACGCGCAAGATCCAAACTGATCATACTCACAGTCGCTCCGGTATCCAACAGTATTTGCGTCCTGAAATCGTTCACCGCACCGTGACCGTAGCAACCTGCTGCTTGTCCTCCTTCTCATCATGATGTGCCCACCATCCGTACCGTTCCCCGAAATTCAGCTTGAATTGAGCTGGTCCTTCAGGTTCAGCCGGGAGTGGAGGCCTCGAATACCAAGTACGAGTACACTCCAAGGCACAGGTTCATGGTCAATCAGGGAGGTCATACATTGTAGATTATCTTGGTTCTGGTTCCGCAATTCGGGGCCAACATACGCTAACACACACAATTCTGAGGTTCTTCTCAGCCCGACGCGTACCGAATCCCCATTCGGCGGGCTTAGTAGTTTAACTGCACTCCCTCAGAATCGTCCTTGCCATTCAGGATGCCCTTCCGAATCTGGCTTGGAAGGCCAGTCAGGCCTCCTTGCTGTAGCAATTTCTTGATCTCTTGGAAAGCTCTCCAATCTTCGCGTCTTCCATCGTGAATCTGGTCACATTTCGGGCATGTTTTCGTCTCACACCTTCGCGTTGGATGTCCATGTCTCTGGCAGCGATCACATACCATGACAGCCAGCAATTCTCCGGTCGATGTCCCCACTTCTTACAATTCTCGCAAAACTCCATCCGGTCCGGGTTGTTCGGCCGAAAACTTGACTGCTGGAGCTGCCTTGGTGGTGGTACTCTTGGTCCAGCTGCTGGATCTCTGGGCTTCCACCCCACACTGTTCATCACACGATAGACCTCGTGAATGAGGTCATCCCGGGTTAACAGCCTGGCATCCGGGTTGCCATCTCGCAGGACGTCCTGAACGCACGTACTCAGCGCAGCTAAGTCTGCCCTTTCGTCGTCTTCGAGCGTCGCTTGGGTATCAGAGCCTTGAGCTTCGTCATCCTGGGCTATATAAGCCCGATTCGGGCGGTTCATCCTTGGCCCACTCCGAGCTACGTTGTCTGCTCTGAAATCACGAGGCTGCGCCCCTCGACCAGAATGTGCTCCACTCGGGTTCACTTCCTCTTGCTGCTTCAGCACATACTCCAGGTCAGAAACCTTCCTGAAACGCTGACTCTGTAGGGTCGTCTTGAGCGTCACATCCGTGAGGTTCTTGATAAATCTCTTGATGTGTTGCTCACGTCGGCGCTCAGACTTCCGGAAACGCACGTCTGCGCGTTCAGCTGCCAAGTTCAAGCGATACAGGAATGCCAATGCGGTCTCATCCTTGAACTGCTTCACTGTGTAGTACTTCTCGGGCTCTGACACCCTTGATTTGCAGTATTCATGCTTGAACTCCTTGGACAGTCGACTCCATTCCGAGCGCACATGCTTCGATAGCTGTCCATACCAGTTTCGGACTGCGGGCGACATCTTCGTCTTGAGCTCGTAGACCTTCATCTGATCCGTCCAACCTCCTTGCACAGTCACGTTCAGGAATCGCTCCCACCTTCGGCGGCGCGCAGACAACGACAGCTTCTCATCAAAGTCCTCGAGCGTGTTGGTAAATGTTCGCAGCGTCACTACTGAACCTCCTTGGGTCATCACAGCAGTTGTCCTGTAGGCAGGCACCTCGTCCGACGAACTAGAGTCGCTTGAGCTGTAGCCTTCGTCACTTGACTCTCCGCCAGAACTAGCCCCTGAAGGATCTTCATCTTGACGCGAATGCTTCCTGTTCGAGTCCTTCTTGGCGGGCTTCTTGGCGTCCGTCTTCTCTGGTGCAACGGGCTTAGTCTCTCGCACCTGAGACTTCGCTCGGGATACGCTCGACGACTTTACCCCAGGCGTCTGCTCAGACTTGACTGTTTCGTCTCCCTTCACATACTTTGTTCCAGTCAGACTCTGGAGAGTCAACCGGAGCTGTTCTGCTGGAAGGTCGCTGTTGCACTTGATGTCCCGTCTTTCACCTGCGTGTCCCTTCATTGCGTTACCCGGGAGTGGGTACATAGTCGCACGCGTGGTTTCAGACTTGACTTGAGTTGCTGGATCAGATCCATAAGTTGCACGAGTCTCTTGAACTTGAGGATGTGTTGCAGGAGTGTTGCGCGGGCGCATTCCTTGCCCATTCTGCAGATCTCGGATTGTCTCCTGATCCCTGTTGCGCGCCTCCTCCAGAGAGTGAATCTTCTGCTGGAAAGCTTCCAGTTGTGCGCTCAGGGTCTTCTGAACGTCGGCTACCCAAGCGACCTTCTCCGCTTCGACCTTTGCTTCGCGTTGCTGCCAGCGCTCTTCGAACTCGACTCGCGCGGACTCCAGCGCAGTATGTGCGCCTTCGGCGCGAGCTGCATCAACCGTTCGTGGTGACGCAGGTGTCCGAGTAGCTGGAGCAGGGGCAGGTGGCCTCGGCGGCAGATTACTTCGGCTTACACGGTCGGGAACACTTGGCGAACTCCGTCCTTCCGGTGGACTTCCACGCACAGCTAGCGCCTGGATCGCATGGAAGGCTTGCTGGACTTGTTGCCCTAGGTGTGACGGGGTCACACGAGCACCTTGCTTAGAGGAAGCGTGCTATTAAGAGTATACAAACTCTAAGTGAACGGCAGTTCACTAGTCCCTGGTCTGAGGGGACTTAATAGCCAGTTTAGAGTAGATTTTAGACTGATTTATTTATAGTTAATTAGGTTCATTTGGCCTGTAATACAAATTACTAATTAACTATACTTTAAGCTAATTATGCATATAAAAGGTAGGTTTAAAACTATTGGTTGGCCCTCAGCCACCGAACCTACGTGGCAGTAGTGTGGCTCACACCACAGTGTGGTCCACACCACTCCATCAGAGTATTAAAACAAATACTCACAGAAGTATATCTACTTCTAAAGGCGGTACCCTTTCTGGGGTACCCCTTTCATGTAACCCCGTTACATCCTCCCCCACTTAGGTTGGAAACACCCCCAACCAATGAGGAGCTAGGAAGAGAGCTTCGCTCTCTTTCCTGTCCTTTGTCGATACCCATCGACGAGCCACGGTTGTGGCTTTAAGGCTTTCATTCAGCCTTTTCGCGCGTACAAGACACCTGGAGGCTTCCACGTCAGCCTCCCAAGATGCCTAAGAAGGCAAACACCCGCGGCGCTTCGGGCCTTCCAAGTCTAAGACCGCGAGGTCGAAGACTGCTAAGGCCAAGTCGAAAGACAAGGCCGCTTCGCGCAAGGAAGTCCGCAAGGCGGCTTCCGAGGCAGGCAGCAAGCGTACGGCTGCTGCTGCCAACCAAGAAGGGAGTTCGCGACGCAGTCGCTCGCGCTCCCATTCACCGGACGATAGCCGAAACCTCGGTTCGCCTATGGGACCCACAGTCCCGGATCTGAGTCCCCGGAATTTCACATTCCTATTATCACGGGATCAGAGTCCGACGGGGACTCTCCTGGATCCGCTAAGGATCCACCTTCTTCTCAGGATGCTCCTTCACAGGACACTCCTGTACAGGAGGACGCTCCGTTGATGATAACAGAATCATCGGAGGCAAAGGCAGCTTCGACGAGCTCGCCTGCCAAGAACCTTACCTTGGCCGAAGGGTAAGGCTCGAGTCCA